>PVKM010006255.1:0-44875 GCA_004027735.1 Carollia perspicillata
GCTTGGTTGTCTGCAGACACTGGAGATGTCTAGAGACGCGGTTGGTTGTCACGACTGGGGGAGGGGATGGTGCTACCAGCATGTAGTAGGTAGAGGCTGGGAAGTCGTTAAACACGAGACAGCTTCCACCAAAAAGAGCTCTCTGACCCAAATTTACCCAGGGGCACAAATACTGAAAAGCTGCTCACCCTCCCTGTGCAGCCACGGTCACAGAAGATACCTTCCTCACCTCAAATCATTAACCTCAATCGCCTGTGCAAAAACCCTTTTTGCCATGTGAGGCAATATATTCACAGGTCCTGGGGATCAGGTGGTGGGTTATGGGGCGGGGGGATTACTCCGAGTTCTCCTCCAGTTCTTCCATTCTCTCTTCTTGAGACTTTCATGGGTGGGTGTTGTTTTTCTATAGCCCTTGGCTTTCTGTCATGTTTTCCTTCTTTTCAACCCTTTGAGTGTTTCATGCGTTGTCCAATTTTTTTAAATTAATTTTTTATTGTAGAACAATTTTACATTTCATTACACGAAAATATCACACCAGAACTGTTCAGGTAGTACAGGGGTTCCTTGCACCGTGCGCCCAGCCTCTCACACTCGTGTGGCGTATCCGTCACGGTCGATGAACCAGTAGCGATGCAGTCTTGTTAACTAAAGCACATACCTTGTTTGGATGGCCACCATTTTCCCCTAGTGTCCCTTTTATTTTTCATTTATTTATGTCCCAGGATCCCATCCAGGATGCCAACTCACACTTAGTCATCCCTGCCTCCTTGAGCCCCTCTTGGCTGTGACAGTTTCACAGAATTCCCTTGGTTCAATGACCTTGAGCGTTTTCAGGAGTAATAGACAGATATTTTGCAGAATTCCCCTCACCTGAGATGGACCAGATGTTTTTCTCCTGATCAGACCGGGGCTCCAGGTTTTTAGGAGGAAGGCCCACAAAGCACCGTTCTGCTCCCATCGTGTCATGAGTATGAGCTGTCAGCATGACTTAGCACTGTGGCCGTCGACCCTGCTCACCTACCTGGTGGAGGTGGTTTTTGTCGGGTTTCCCCACTCTGAAGTTCCTCTTTACCAGCGCACCCCCACCCACTTCCATCCTCTCCTCTTTGGAGGGAAGTCACTCTGCTCTGCTCACCCTTCAAGGGAGGGGACTCCTGCTCGGCCTCCTGGGGGGTGAAGGGTCTACTTAAATTATTTGGAATTCTCCTGAGAGGGATATTTGTTTTATCCCATTCATTTATTTTTTATACAATCATTGATTGATATTTGTATGGATCCATGGACGTTTATTTTATACTTTGTGTTATAATTCAATACTCCTTTATTTTTTGTGCACCGTTCTCTACCCTCTGCTGTTGGGAACTCTTGCAGTCAGCTCGTGGGTCAGTGTAACATGCCCCTGCCGTGGTGGGGGTTTTGGCTGTTTGCTGGTTGGGGAGCACATCCTTACTCTCCCTCTCTACATGATCCAACAGGTTTGCCTTGGATATTTTCTGCCCTAATCCAAGCATTAGCCATTTCTCCAGAACCTTGGCTTCTCTTGTGGGAGAACGGTATGAGCCACCAAGATCTTCGCAGCAAATGTGCTTGTTACCGCTGGTGCGCTGCTGCTTCTAGGCCCACTCAGCTGCCAGAACAAGGAAACACATGGCATCTGCTAATGCCCGTGTGTCCCTATATCTGTACCTAATTCTAGAGGTAATCATCTGTGTTTATATTAGTGAGTGATGATTAGCTTTTTTTCATCACCACATGGATTATTCTAGCTTACTCCTATTTCTTACGTAACCTTCCCTCTGACAGCAAGAAACCTGATTCCTGCCACGGCCATTTTTTACCGACCACTCAGCATCTAAACTTTTTTTGATTGGTAATCGTGCCCATATTTTCCTCTGGAAACCACCCTTCTTGCACTCCTGCCCATATAATTCGGTGGAGTGGATCCTCCTCATTGGAACAATGGTTGCATTCATTTACTGACCTGTCTAATTAGCACAACTCTTTTCCTTGGCTGTGGGTACCGGCTCTGTGACAGACACATGGCTCAGTTGAGTCCCCACTTCAGGACTTCAGCTGGAGTAAGTGGAAAGAGAGAAATGCTCTTTCTGCTGACCTTCAAGCTGTAATGAGGAAAATCGAACCACAGGGGAGAGCCTGCCAGGGAAAGACGCAACACGAAGCAAAGGTTGGCGAAGAGAGGAGCAGAGATACCTTCCTGGGGATGTCCTCTGGCATCGGGGCCAGTCCCACCTTCCCAGGGATGTTTCTGCTGTGAACCAGAAACTTCCCTCTTTTGCTTAAGCCGGCCTGTTTAGTTTGGGTTTCTTCCATCTGTAGTCAGGATCTCTGTGTCCTTTACACACCTAGGCTTAACTGGCTTTTATTAAATTTGTGACCCCGGAGCACCAGAACACAACACACATTAGGATGGATACGCCCTTTAATCCCATGGGTCTCAGTAGGCCCAAGGTTAACCTTTAATCTGTTGAGAGTTGCTCCCTACTGCTGGCACTGCTTTGTGTGAAAACTAAGAAAACATGTTATGCTGACAGGATGGAGCATTTTTAATTCAGACTACTAGGAAATAAAAGGCCGTATTTGTCTTTAATGCTAAATTGGACCCGGCTGAAAATCACCGAGCTGTGACCTCCCCGTTCCCTGCCGCACGTTTTCTTGCAGCTTCTTATTTTTCAAACTACCTTTATTCAGGAGCACGTAAGCTCGAAAATGAATCATTTCCCTCTCATTATACTGTTTTTCAATCTGACGGCATTTTTACATCCCGCACTTACAGAGAAGAGGTGGCATTTAGTCTGGGCTCTTGCTATTGCTTAGATCTGTTTAGCTGCACGTTGACATTGAAATATTTGCTCTTAGAATTAAAAAAATCATCTTTAGGGGAATTAGAGTTTTTCCATCTTATTGACCTCTGTGCCAAGTGTGGAATTGTTGCATCATTTAAAAGTTTTGCTTGTTTACTTTTTTTGAATGTTTGAGCTAGTTCTCAGCTAGAGGCCATGTTTGAAATAATTCTCAGACTTTGGGATGCTAACAACAGGTGAGAGAATTGACCGGCTATTTGGTTCTTTGGACAAAATAGTTTGGAAACATCGTGTTAGGAGGATACGTTTACTCCTGTCCCTGACGTTTCTCTCTGGGGAGAGCGATACTCACGGCTGTGACGGCCCTGGCCTCGCTTCATGCCCTCGCTCACTCCGGCCCCTAAGGGTCACTTAATGATGACTTTGGGAAGTGGCAGGGCTTATGTATTGATTGTGTGCCTCGCTCTTCCTTTTCCTCTGCTCTCCCTGCTAATCACAGTCCTCCAGGAAGCTCATGCCCTTTATTATCTCAGACATACTTTATGCAAGCGGGAAAGTCCCACCTCCCTAACAAGCAGTCTTGCCTTAACTGTGCCTGTAATCATCACCTCTCTTTGTGAGCACCACATGGCTATTTTATTCTCTGAATGATTTAAAACTGTTTCTGATCTCACTAACAGTGCCCTCGTTAACCGCCAGACCTTCTAAAACAAACACACATCTTTTTTCTGATAATATGTATAACTCTAGGTAACACCTAACACAGCAACGGCAATAGCAAACCTCTGTGACCCGATCAATGGTAGTGAAGTTGAGTGAAGCCTTATTTTCTAACTGCTTTCCCCCCATGTACTCTCTGTTCAAAAATGTGTCTGGAAATACACAGTGGCGGCGTTTGCCTTAGACCAGGTGAGCTGTCTCCTGGGTGCGAGAACATCTCACAGCTCCTCCCTTTATTTTATGGCAAAGGAGCTAATGATGCTGACTGTACACGACCAAGATGAGAGAGAAGAGGAGAAGGGCATAGTTTAATGAGCTGAGTCAGCTTGGACCCTGCAGAGAAGGTTGGAAGGAGACTTTGCATTGATAAAAGACAGAGCAAAAAGGATGGGAATTAACAGACTAACTCAAGGAGTCCTGAATAAATGAGATGAATTATTTAGAGATGATAGAAGAAAAAAGTGTAACACTCTTTATTTCCTATGTTGATATAGGCTGTAAAATACTCTTTTGACTGAAGAGGCTCACTGCAAACTGTGCTCGAGAGTCACTGTCTAAATTAAATTAGATTTAAAGGCATACAGTTGACACTGAGTTTCCCCTATTTCTATTCTAGTGCCTTTGCAGTGTCATCATGTAAAATGTTTAGGGCCAAAAATAGACTTGCATATATAAAGCAGCCAAATTAGTCAAGTGCATATCACATTTCCACTCTAGCAGTCAGTCTTAGAAAGGGGAATGACTATTTATGTCTCTGGTCACGTACCATTTCTTTAAGTAGAGTTAGAGAGGAGAGAATGTGGAAACACTTCAGAATCGGACCCGGACGTTCTGAAGAATATTGAAAAGGGTCATGTTTTCCATCCACCCCCTATTCTGCTGAGGCTGTCCATCTAGCACTGTCCAGAGACTCTTGGAAAAGAGAAAATGGTTGGATCTCTGGGCAGCTCTTAGCCTCAGGTGAATTGGACATGCCGACCTTTGGAATACCTAGCAAACCCATTGCCCACTTTTGAGCAAAACTCCTCTGCCTGTCAACCTTGATGGAAGGACAGCCCTTCAGCTCTAAAGATTCTTATGTCCATTCGAAGGGGACAGAGCTGGTTAGATTACTCAGTTTAGGGAGATTAAATGACCCAGTGTCAGTCCAAGACTGGCCAGAGAGCTGTTATCTGTGTGGTTTATCTTAAGGGGAAAAAAAGAAGCCAATCTACTTCTCTGTTTTAGGAATTCAAACTAAGTTATAGTTGGCAGTGTTGTTTGAAGTTGAAAGTTGGGCCACATGGCCATAATGGACAGCAGTTATATTCAGAGAAGCAAGTTGGCAGAGATTGATGGATATGCAAAGGGAATCAGAGAAAGACACCGACTTTTGACACCTGGAGGAAGATGCCATTAGAGGCAGAGGAGATGGAAGCGGTGTCCAGTCTCTGGGGCCACCTCAGCTGCAGATGGTATCCTACTCATGTCGGTGCCCATTCTTGTCCATGGGTCCCCTGTCACCTAGGCCTCTTTTCCTGAAGTTAGTTGAGCAGGTCTCTGTCCCTTGAATCCAAATACCAAATTTTATTTTCAACACAAAATGTTTATTGGTAAATGTCCCCTCAGATGTCCCCAGTTTAGCTTTAATGGGAAATTTGTACTTCCTTTTTATGCACAAATGAACAAAGCCACAAGTCATGGTGTGTTCTTATTCAATAACATTTTTTCCAATATTTAAAAATAGAAATAGCTCAGTTATTTCAGCCTCTGAGGGAAGTTTCGGTTGGAATGTCCAGTTAGGGAATGTTACATATATTTTCTTTGACCACAAAACCTAGTGTAGTAAGTGCATGATTTTTGAAAATTTTCCATCATTGAACTTAATCTGAGCTTTCACTATACTTTGTGTCAGAAAACCGAATCTGGTCAGTTGTGGAAACTCACTCACTTGGATGTTTTCGAAGTCATTTCTGGCCGCCCATCCTGGATGGGATTAATGACTAAGGGAGCTCTGGGCTTCTGTGTGGATGCCCTGCTAGGTAACATGTCCTGTCCGGACTTTGGCCATTGATGTTCATTCTTGTACCCATTGTGATGTCCCTGGACTTGTGTTAGTCCCCTTAGGGATAGCATAGGTCATTGCTTCTTACACTGTAGGGAAGGGTGATTTTTATTCCTGCAGAGTTTTTGTTAACCAATCCTAGTGTGCAGCTCACATGACATGTGACTCAGCACACGAATTTGAAATTACCAATCGGTCTATACCTTCTTCAAAAGGGGAATTGTTGATCCTGCATTTGGATATGGTGATAATGTCAAATTGCTATAAGCAGTTTGAAATGGTTACTCTCAATTTCTATGGTTATTGCACCACAGACTTGTAACAACCAGTTTGTGAATCACACTTTGAGCAGCACCGAATGAGTTCACTCTCATGTGTGGACACACCTTCCCAGAACTTTGAGACACCATTTAAGTCATCAGCTCACACAGCTACCTTATGTACCTCCCTTGAGAGCACAGGAAACTTTAGAGTGTTTTCCTCTGTGTCATTCTTGTAAGGGCCTTTTTCTCTTTCCCAGACACTCTCAGCCTAGGCATTCATCAGCCCCATTGTGGTGGCCTGCAGACACTGTTCTTGAGGCTGTCACTTCTCTAGGCTTCACCGGAAAGGAAGAAACAGGTCCTCCCTGCCCCCATTTTCTGCATTTTGGGATCCATCCTCACCTTGGGGCTTTTCATGCCTAATACCCCTTGGTTTGAGTTCTGGGGCATGGGGACATCAGGCCTCTCAGGGAATTATCAACATCTAAGCTCTCTTGTTCTTTTCCTTTCTTAAATTTCTTCCTATTTCATATTTGGCAACATTCACTTAGTATTGGGAGTACAGGTAGGGGATAAACTGGCTCTAATCTCTTTTTAGTTTACAGAGTGGGCTTTACGCCTTTACTTCTGTAAGGCTTAATGTTGAGGAACTAAAAGACACACGAAAAACACCTTTTATTTTATGCCTTCAAATCTCCTCTTTGACGAAGCCTTCTCTGTGCTATAAATTCAAGGGTCTATTTTTTAAATCCCAAAGTCAAGATTTTCCCTCTGTTTCTGTGTTCAGCTATATCGGTCCTTGGCCAAACCGAGGGAGTCACTTGAATGAATGGGGAGTGGTGAGAAACTTCAGGTATTTCGCAAAGATTACTCTGCTACATGAGTGTACATGTAGCCTCAAAAATGTTTCTTAGAGCTATATAGAAATCTGGTTTTAGCAGCAATTTCCTATTTCTCACTTTTCAAAACTCTAGACAAGGTAACTAGAGTTTTCATAAAAGCATGGCTCTGATGTAGAGAACCTGACTCCAGTCTTCCTCCTTCAGCACCTTCTGCACGGGGCACAGCTGATTGACAGCTCCCGCCGCCTCACCCTTGGATCCACTCGTTCACACCTGGCCGCACTTGCCGGAGGCTGTCCTCAGCGAATGACTAGATTGAGAGGCACTAGATTGAGAAATTCCCGCAGTAGCACAAACCCTGCATTATTGTCTGAATGTTGTCCTTGCCTACTGCCCCACGTCCCCCGTCATCCTCCACAGGTGTTTCTGTGAATGCATCTCCAGAGCTAATACTCGTGTCTTTCTTTTTTTTAATCATTGTTCAAGTACAGTTGTCTGCACATTTTGCCCCCACCTCTTCCCCAGCCCCAGCCATCCCCACCTCTCTCCCCTGATCCCCCCCCCACCATTTGGTTTTGTCCATGTGTCCTTTATAGTTGCTCCTGAAAATCCTTCCCCCTTTTCCCAACATTATCCCCTCCCACCTCCCCTCTGGTTACTGTCAGATTGTTCTTAACTTCAGTGTCTCTGGCTATACTTTGCTTGCTTGTTTGTTTTGTTGATTGGGTTCCACTTAAAGGTGAGATCATCATGTGTTGAAGTATGTTCCTCAGTGGACGCAAACTGACACAGACTGGTAGCTTTCACAGCCCTTGAAACCCACTGGGTTAGTCACAGGAAAGGCCAAGATGTAAACAAAGGTGTCAGCTGTGTTTTCCTTGTTAGAGTGAGTCTGGGTTTCTCAGAGCTGGGTGGGTTCTGAGGAAGTCTCTCTGGAGGACTCTGGAGGAACTGGAAATCTTGGTATCTACTACTGTTGGTACAGGCGGAACTGGCACAGGAAGGAAATGTGAAGTGAATCCATGCCCCTTTCCTAAACCATCTGAGGCTACAGTGCTCTGTCCTGTACTCTGAAGGAGTAAGCAGTTTGAGTCCTGATCGTTCCAATATGCCTGTCGTTGGGAGATCAAGCAATGGTGGCCCTTCGAACAGAAATGTACCCCTAGGAACGAGCCTAAAATATTGCTTTCCTTCTCATGTGATGGGTAAGAGGAAGAGTCTGTCTGACATGCAATTCATATTATTGATGTATCAGCTAGTTTGCTTTTGAGTTTCCTGAGCCCGTGGAGAATGATTGGAATACCTGGTAATCTCTGTAAAGAATTAAGATGTAATTCTTAAAGTGATAGAGGGTCACTCCTATGAAAAATAAGTTTAGTGAGCATCTATCAATATAATGTCGCTATATATTTTTGAGAGAAGAGTCGAATGTGATGGTTAATTTGATGTGTCAACCTGACCGGAGCACAGGGTGCCTGTATCTGGCCAAACATTATTCTAGGTGTATCTGTGGGCAGGTTTCTAAATGAGATTAACATTTGGACTGATGGACTGAGTAAAGAAGATTGCCCTGCCCAATGTGGGCGGATATTAACCCTTATCAGATATATAATTTGCAAATATATTCTCTCATTCTATAGGTTGCCTTTTAATTGTGTTGATTGTTTCCTTTGCTATAAAGTAGCTTTTTAGTTTGATGTAGTCTGACTTATTTATTTTTTCTTTTGTTGCCTTTGTTTTTGTTGTCAAATCCAAAAAAATCATTGCCACCCAATCAATTTAAGGTCTGCATAAGACAAAAGCCTCACTAAGAGGAAAGTCACTAGGCCACTGGTCTTTCTAGCCTTGAAACTTGGGCTTTTCTTGGGTCTCAAGCCTGTTGGTTTTTGCACTAGAACTTACACCACCAGCTGTCCTTGTTCTCAGGGTTTCGGACTTAGGCAAAAATTAAACATTGGCTATCTTGGGTCTCTAGCTTCCTGATCACAGATCCCAGGATCGCTCAGCCTTTACGATCGTGTGAACCAGCTTTTCAAAAAAGTTTATTTTAAACTTTTTGTGTATTTTAAACAAAATTTTAGGAAGAGGAAAAGGGAGGGAGAAAGAGAGGAAAAGAAACATTGATGTACAAGAGAAACATCTGTTCAGTCACTTCCTGCATGCCCCAGACTGAGATCTGGCCTCTATCTGGGCATGTGCCCTGACTGGGAATCAGACTGGTGACTTCCCTGTCCTTAAGACAATGCCCAGCCCACTGAGCCATACCAGCCAGGGCTGGGAAACTAGGTATATTGCTGCGTAATGTCATATATATCTATGTTATATATACATATATATGTGTATACACACACACACACACACATATATATGGTCTGTCCATATATATATGGTCTTTCCAGAAGGTATAAAGTCATATAATATGAAAAATAGAGACATTTATTGAAGAAGATACAACATACAAGAACTATTATACATAGGACAGTGACACCTTAGTCCCCTCCAGGGTACCAACCTACACATCGGGACCTCACACAGTTCCCCCAGTCTCCATCAGCTTCCCCATTGTATTTTCCTGAATCTCATCAATGGTCTGGAATCCCTCCCTTTCAAAGGTTATTTTAATTTTGGGAAAAGCTAGAAGTTGCAGGGCACCAAATCTGGGCTGTAGGGGAGTGAATCACACGGTGATTTGATGTTTCATCAAAAACTCTGCATGAGATGTGATGCATGAGTGGGTGCACTGTTGTGAAAACTGCCGATCACCACTTGTCCATAGCTACGGACTTCTGACTCACCCCAACAGTTTCTGCAGAGGAATGTTCAATCTTAACACAAAATTTGATGCAGATTCATTACTCTACTTGTTCAGTAATTTTCAACGTGACGGCCACACAGTACACATGCTCACCCAGCACCATCTGTGGCCTCCACTGACTACTACAGTGAAGTCATCGTTGTTCACAAATGCACATTCCAGCCCACTCTCCTTGGCCACCAGGTTATATTGATGTTGCACAGACTGTTCTGTTTCATGTATCATAAAATATATATGATATTTTGTATATCTCATCTGTATATCTGAGATATATCTGATCGATTTATCTATCTATTATCAAAGAAAGAGAAAGAAGTTATTGTAAATATTTGACAGGTGACATTGACCCTTGGGTTTTCTTTCTTTCGTATCTTCACTTATCAAGATCCAGCAGGAAAGTGATCCAGGAAGGAGGGAGGTAGACTTATCTGTGAAGCAGGGAGAAGAGGAAAGGGGAAAAATCAAAACAAGGGAAGAAACAAACACCTCACCAGAAGTGAGCAGATAGAACAAATATGTAAGGAATGAAGAGAATGAAAATTATATAATAACTTGCAAGTTTGATTCCCAAACTTGAAATCTGGATTCCCAAATAACCAAAGAAAATTACTAGATTGAAGATCATTGTTCAAGATGAATCTTAGGCACTTAAAAATATGAGTGATTATTGTTAGGTTGTTCACCTAGCGACCTGGTGGTTTTAAGAATCCCATTACATTGTTTAGAATAAAAATAGATGTACTTAGGTCTTCATAAGGAATAGCTGCTGTGCTCTTGGGCCAGAGCAGTCGATCAATAAGGGAAGATTTGAAGCTTCCATTTAGCTTGCACCTTATTTCATTCTGCAATTTAGCAGCATAAAAAAGATCATTGAGTAATCAGTATGTTCAAACTAGTAAGCAAACACTCATTCTTTTTCATGATAAAAGAAATAAACAAGAGTGGTATTAACTATCTGGCTAAAATAAATTATGATGAACGCAAACTCATTACTGTTGAAATCAATGCATGCATAGCAGAAGGTACATTTATTGAAGTCAACATACTTAATTACATTTGGAGTAATAAAGAGAGTAGGCATGAAGTCCAATGTCTCTTGAGCCTAAACATTAATTTTGATCTAATTTTCTTTTCCTTGATGTTGAGAAAATGAAAAGGCAAATAAAATTAAGAGACCACCTTAACTTAATTAGCTTTGTTAACAGGGGATTGTAAGCTGTTTGTACCACGTGCACTCCACGTTGTGATCCAAGGAAAGGTCACTTGGTTTAAAAGCCAGTAATCTTGTTATAAGAATAAAGGCAGCCATATGGTAGCCTTTCTCATTCCACAAGAGTACAGGAGACATATATAGTGCTCTAAGAGTCACAGTGACAAGGATAGAGAATGCACCGAATTTTGACTCTGTGAAAGGAAAGTATCTCTGTCAGCTCAAGGCGCTGTAACAGAATATCATAGACTGGGTACCTTAAATAATAATTGATTTCTTAGAGTCCTGGAAACTGGGAAGTCCCAAATCAAAGTGCCAGAGCTTTTGGTTCTTGGGAAGGACTCATGTCCTGGAGTGTGGACATCTGCCTTCTTGTTGTGTGCTCATATGGCCTTTTCTTAGTGCTTGTGTGTGTGTGTGTGAGAGAGAGAGAGAGAGACAGAGACATAGACAGAGACAGAGAAGGGACTCTTCATCTTCTGAGGGCACCAATTCTATCATGAAGGTCCTGACCCCATAATCTAAGGTAAACCTATTATTTCACGACGGCGCCCCCCAAATGCCATCACATTAGAGATTAGGGCTTCTCCACATGACTTGTGCGATGACACCAACATTTGGCCCATAACAAAGCCTATGTGTATAACACAAGCTTTTGTTCAAGGACTTGTCTCTCTCTTTTTAAACTCTCTTTCTCTTATTCCAATTAGGCACAGACTTTTATTTGTTTGTTTGCTTTGCATGCCTAGATACTGCTGTCACTGGGGTTTTATGATCTTGCTCAACCTTTCAGGTGTAGTTTACCAACTCAACTGTGAAAACCCCAATGCAGACTTTTTCAGGGCACCAGCACAATGGTGGGCAAAGAGGCGTACTTCCGTGTGGCAGGAACTCTGTCCAGCAGAATCCTCCCATCCACCGCGGATGGTAAAGAAGCCATCCCGGGCGCAATCTTGCTGTTCCAGTGGGAAAGGGGGTGGCAGTTCCCTCTAGTGGAGAATGCTCTGAGCCTTTCTCCCAAATGGCTTTTTTGGGAATGGTGTGTGTTGGTGTATACATCATACATGGATAGTTCATCAAACAATATCAAAAAGGCTATAATCACACAGAAACAGGTATTACCTATAGATAACAATTGAAGGAACACAGAGATTTGTCATAGGCCAGGGTTTGTCAGTCATACTGATGACAGAGGGTCTACGTGCCCATCAGTAAATGAATGGATCAAAAAACTGTGGTACATTTACACAATGGAATTCTATGCAGCAGAAAGAAAGAAGGAGCTCCTATCCTTTGCGACAGCATGGATGGAACTGGAAAGCATTATGCTAAATGAAATAAGCCAGCGGGTGAAAGACAAATACCATATGATCTCACCTTCAACAGGAACTTAAACAACAAAACAAACAAGCAAGCAAAATATAACCAGAGACATTGAAATAGAAAACAGTCTGACAGTGACCAGAGGGGCGAGGGGAGGGGATTTCAGGGGAAAAAGGGAGGGGATTACAGGAACAAGTATAAAGGACACATGGACAGAAACTAAGGGGGGTGGAAATGGGAGGGAGGTGGGGAGCACTGCGAGGGGGTGGACTGGGATGGGAGTGAAAGAGAGAAAACTGTACTTGAACAACAATTAAAATAACATTTAAAAAAAAGATGTGTTTGATGAGCTAAGGAGTTTACGCCTTATGCCTTGAACGTAAACATCCAGTTTATATCACCAGGGCCGTACAAAACAAAGCAGAGCAACTTCAAAGGGTACGATGTACATTTCAGGCCCGATTCCCACGGGAACCTTGGCGTTAGAGTCGGGCCATGCCCGCCATTTGCGTTTTTACCTGCTTTTCCAGGGAGACTTACTAGACCCTTTCAGGGCTTGCTCTTGCGTGGCTGCAGTCTTGGAAACCACACAGAGTCGTCCCCAACACTTTTGGGTCAATAAGCGTTAGGTGAATAAACAAAGAGGAAAACTCCCGGCGTCCACTACCACAGATAACTGGCGCTGAAGTGGCATTTCCCCCCTTGAGAAGGAGAAAGCAGCCTGATCAGGTAAGTGGCTGCCAATTGTTCTCGTCGTATTTTTGGCTGTTGAAGATTCAGGTTCTGACCCACATGAGGTTATTGACTTGGAAGGCACCACCTGATATGCCTTAGAAGACACAGAACTATAGTGTCTGTGAATCATTGTATCTGGTCAGCATGTCCTACATGGCTACATCCTTGGTACATGAATGTTGAGCTTCACAGAGAATAAACTGCGACTTTCTGTTGCTTTTCTTAAGAAGAAACATTCAACCTTTTAACATTGTGTTATCCATTACAGCTCTTGAATGGGCCTCACAGGGCCAGGCAAAGGGGGGCACTAGGATGCAGTTCCGTATGTGAGCCAATTTTTAATGCTTCCAGCTGGTGAAATGAGAATGGATAGGCAAGCAGGAAGAAGACAAGTACGGAATACAATACTGTTTGTCCATCCCACTGATGACATCAGCTTCGATCATTTGTCCCTTCACTTAACGAAGGTGATGCCTCCACAGGCACGTCACTCACCTCAAAGTATTTGGTGGGAAAGCACTTTGGAACTGTGACTATGTCATTGTTTGTCCAACTTCCAATACATTCATTTAAATACATGTGGACTTGTGGAAACTTTAGTCACTGGGTTATAAGTCATTATCATCACTATTTATTTTTGTGTTCGACTTGTCTCTGATTGGCCAGTGGTGCCCAGTCAGGTTATCTTTTGGATTCTTTTGACATGCCCCTGTCCTTCCTTGAGTACTTTCTTGCTTTCTGGCACAAGATGTTCTAGACAATTAGGAGCTGAGTTGTGTACCCACAAATTCATATGTCAAAGCCGCTCCCCTCAATGTGACAGTATTTGATGGTGGGGCCTTTGGGAGGTAATTGTGTTTAGATGAAGTCACGGGGGTGGGCTGCTCATAGCGGGATTTGTGCCCTTACAAGGAGAGATCAGAACATGTACTCACTCCTATTCTCTCTCTCTCTTTCTCTTTGCCATGTGAGCACACAGCAAAAAACTAGCTCTCTGAAAGCCGGGAAGAGGGCTTTCAGATCAGATCATGGGATTTCCCAGCCTCCAGAACTAAGAAACACAATTTTGTTGTTTAAGCCACCCAGTGTATGGTATTTTGCTATCGGAGCCTGAACGGACTAGGACACAGGCCCATGCCAAATGTTTCCTTGTCCCAGCCCAAGAACCCAACGGCTATCCCCTAAGCTGTCAGAACACTAGACAAAAACAGTGCTCTGATTACTCACCTGGAATTTACCTCATGCTCTGGGCTTTGGGCCCCAGATTTGAAAATCTGTCTCATTCCCACACACTTCTAACTTCTGTTCTCTAATTTAATACAGACAGAAAACCACGTGAACCTAATTAATGCCTTGTCATGCAGTAACAATGTACTTACATTTCCATGTAAATGTTCGTCCTCACAGCATCTCTACCAAGGCTCCACATTGCCCCAGGAGTTCTGGCAGGAGCTCCAGGTAGTGTGCTTGGGCAGCAGTCAGGCAGGTCCTGGGCCTCGGGACAGACGGCTCTCCTGACCTCGCACTGCACTGTGGAGCTGAGCAGCCTGGCTGGGTGTGGGGCTTGGCTTGGCTTTGCCACTGAAGAACAAAAGGAGAACGAAAGGGCAGGCTTGGGAACACTGGTACCCTGCCAGCTGAGTTACAAAAGCATTTGCGTCTAGTTTCTCCTTTGCTCGCTCTGTTTCCAATGAGATATTTCATTTGGACTCCAATGCGTATTATCTTGGGGATGGTGGAGGGAGGCTGGGTACCATTCTCTCCTCTGGTATCCTTCCATGCACCTTCCTGTGCATCTCCTCTAAATCAGCCTTGTCGCTTGGTGCTACAAATAGTAGAAGCTCTTTTAGACAGAAGGGGAGTGTCAAAAACTGTAAGTAACTTTACTGGTTAGGAGTTTATTGCCATTCATCGTTTATTTGTTTATTTTCTTTGTTTTTGTTGCAATACATACATATATTTAAATACGTGTTAAAAATGAAGGCCACCACCAAATGAAAGTAATTTGGCTTTTGGAATTTTAACAAAAAACAATTAAGAGCAATCTCCAAATTCGCTGGAGATTTCTTTTGTAGATTGCGTTTGTTATAAACAAGTGCAAGTCACGCTGAAGAACATTTTATCGGGCAAGATTTGTTGTGGGTTGTTCCACGGTCCAACTCCCCTTCACATGGTTTTCTTTGCTGACTTACATCTCAGAATTCAGAGTGACAGTGCCCAAGTGACCCTAAAACAAAACGTGAGACAGCCAAAGGTGGAGTGCCCACGCCCTCCCTTCACGAGCCTGTCTGAACCTCACTTCAACCCCAACATACGGTTTCCCAAAAATACTTAAAAAATGCCAACGTGGTCCCTGGGAGAGGGATTGGAGTAACCCAGGTTGTATTACCAGGTATCATAATAGATTCATTTTCTTAGTTTCAGTGATGGGCTAGGAATTGGCGATGGGGTAAGCATGAGTGGGCTTGTAGAGGGGAACAGAGCAGGAAATTTGTCCCAGAGGGTGGTGACCTGCTCCGATGAAGGCAAATTTGCCAGGAGCCTGAGTGGGGGACTCCACATAGCATGAAGTCATTGGGTCCCTGTAGAGAAAGGGGCGGATTGGGACACAGAGCCAAAGATTTGATAGCCTTGCAGAAAGAAGATTGCTTTAACGTGGCTACCAAATAAAGTGTGATAGTCTCT
This sequence comes from Carollia perspicillata, assembly GCA_004027735.1. Lineage (NCBI taxonomy): Eukaryota > Metazoa > Chordata > Mammalia > Chiroptera > Phyllostomidae > Carollia > Carollia perspicillata. The sequence continues at coordinate 15,460 of PVKM010006255.1, forward strand.
TAAGAGCCAAGGACATTAGCAGTTTCCACAGGACACAGGCTAGACCTTCTGGGTGTGTTGCCTACAAAGGGGCCTTATAATGTATATTACCTCTCCTCTTGGATGCTCACTTTCATTATATTTTTGTGATGGTATAGCTATAATTTAATTAATCGTTATTTACCAGGTGCCATATTAATAAATGGTATTTACTGTCTCACTTAATCTACTTAACATTCGCATGAGGCAGGTGTAATCACCCACACATCCCCATTCACAGGTGAGGAATCTGATCTTGGAGGGTGCAATGGAAGGATTAGCTCAGATCAGCCTGGCAGAGCCAGGACTGGACCCAGGTCCAGCTCTTTCCAAGGCCAGACTTTGTTCCATACAGGTCACACTCTACAGTGCCTCTGACCATGGCTGGTGGAGACTGGGACTCTCTAGAACTTCTGAACTATGTTCTAACTAACTGAGCCAATCAGTTACTTGTAAACCATCCCAAAACTTAGTGGTTAAAAAAAAGAACCATTTATTGAGTTCACAAGTCTCTGTGTGGGCAATGTTAGGGCTTGCTGGTCAGTCCTCGTGATGAGGGCCAGGGTCAGCTCTTCTCGGCTAGACTCCCTCACATGTCTGAAGCCTCACCTTCAACTATAGGGATGACCGCTGTCCTTGTCTATCATCCTTTAACAGGTAGCCTGAGCTTGCTCTCGTGGTGGCAGAGGAGTGTTAAGAGCAGCAAGAGAAGCCTGAATGTGGTAGCAATTTTTGAGTCTCTATTTGTGTCACACTCACTAATGTCCCATTGGTCAAAGCTAGTCACATGGCCAACACAGACTCAAAGAGTGGAACCAGCCTTCTCGGTCTGGGAGGATCTTTAGCACCGTTTTGCAAGGGCATCACATTGCACAGGTGTTACACTGCAAACCTGTGAAAGCAGGGAGGGGAACACTTTGTGACTGTCTAAAAAATTCTATCAAACTTGCTTCATTCTGCCCAGCTTTTTCAAACATTTTGGTACTTTCCATGGGGGGAAGTCTGACAAAAACTGGGGATATGTCATAGAAAACATTCATCATTATTGAGTATTGACTCACAAATATGAGATGCCCTGTCTGGTCGGTCAGCTGATGAAAAATGCTCATCAGCCTTAAGCAAATGAAAAAGTTAGACTTCCATAGTCATTACTCACCCTTCTTTACAAATTTTATTTTGTAATTAGAAGGGGAATTCTAAAAGTTGTTTATAAGTCACTTATACATTTTCACAAATGACTGTAGTAAAGGAATCCCGAAACTAAAATACCCTTTGTTTCAACATGCTCTAAAATCCAGAGAAGCCTGCTGATTTGAGCTTTGGATTTTCCCCATGAAGATTCAAAAGCGGGTGTTAATGCAATTTAAAGAAGCCAGCTCTTAAAAGGAAATAACAATGAAATGTCCCTTCGGGAAGAAAAGTTACTGCTAAATGCCATGGGGTAAACAGATTACTGTGGGAAGAAGAGAGATACCCTCTACTACATTAAGAAACAAATAGGGGCTTCCCTTCCCCCCGGATGCGGCGCCTTGGACATTTCTCTGGTGGCTGTATGGCAGAAATATTTTAATGCAGTTCCCTTTCCTTCACAGTGTTCTTGGTTGCTTCTGGGTCTGATTCACTCCTCCTGACACTGCTAAACTATTTATCTCGTGAGGGAACTGAAGTCCATTCACATGTGGCCTGCAAAGTTGAAGCAGCGCTGTCTCATCTCTCTGCAGTGGGGCACCGAGTTATTCTGGACCAGAACTCATTCCCTCAGGGGTAATTAACTGCTTCACAATCAATTCTTGTCAACAAGGGAGACTTAACTTAGGAAATAAAGATAGAGGCCCCTATCTTTGGGTGTATAGTCAGTTTGAGGCATGGATGTGTCCTTGCATAGATGCCTACGGAGAGCCACTGAAGGGGATTAGACAGCGAAGCAGAACTTTTTTTTTCTTTACCTGAAATTAGAAATGTTCCCCCATAAAAATTTAAATACACACACTATCACAATCTCAGACTTGGCTTTTTCAATTGTTTCAAAAACTGAATATGTCTGTTCTCCACCCGCACCCCCACCCCACCGCCTGCTGTGGCAATAAATAGGCAAATAGTTTTAGGTTAAGCTCTGGGAATTGTTTTTTTTTTTTTTGGCAAATATGTAATATCTTTGAAATATAAAGCTTTTAAGTCAAATACATTTAATAATCATAGCCCTGATATAGTGATGAAGGATACATTTGTTATTCTCCCATGGCCTTTGTGATTCACATATTATTGGCTGTGGGTCCATTTGCTGAACACCAGTTACCAAAGGCAAGTTTCCAGAAGGTAATTTACCAAACTGTATTCTCTAAATGGCAAATTTGCAGTGCAGTCAGTCTCTGAACTGAGTAGAATCCATGCGCTACACTCAGCCCCTGGATTTCTTGCTTGATAACCTCCATTCCCACCATCACGTCAGTTTTATTTACGAGCCTGTCAGACGATAGCAGAGGGGCTAGGGAAGAAAGCGAATCGGTACAGAGGGCTGCCATGCAGCCAGTCCCCCTGACTGTCGAAGCCTCCTCTGCTGAGCTCATCCTTCAGTGAGCATCACATGAGAAACAAGGGTCTCCACAGTCCGCGCCCGTTCATGGAGGTCTATGCGTACACCTCTTCCTCAGACCTCCTTGCCACTAATTTTCTAGTGGTGTTTCTTCCAAGTCTCTGACCTTCTGGCCACACCAACTGTCACATCATTCATGGTTTTCCTACTTTTAGGCAAGATGAATGACCAGGTCCACCACTCAAAATTTTGCCCACGGCAGGATGGTGTTCCCTCCATCACAGTCCTGCAGCACTTCCCCAGGATGGGGCTGGAAGAGCTACTCCCCTCCTTCATGCGATGCCTGTGTACTGTGAAGGCCCGTCTATCCATAAACCAAGCCTGGACTTTTTTCTTCTTTATTTAACCGGTCAGAGGGAACTTCATATGAGCCATGGGTACAGGTTGAGAGAAAGAAGGCAAATATGTAGTAGGACTAGGGCCTGTATAACTTAGGCCTTCTTGCCAGCCCTGGTCCATTTTGTGATGGAGTGCATGCTTAACTCTGTGTCTTGGTGGTTAGACCACGCCCAGTTCATGATGGGCAATTTAGACACATGGTAACTTGGCAACCCATGGTTATGAGATCAGTTTGGTAAAAGCCGATTATGAGCCAAAAATCTGTTTCTCAAAAAGAACATTTTATAGACAAAGAATGGTGTGCATTTACCTTAATCCCTAAAAGCCTGGGCTGTGTTTCCCTGTAAAAGTCCGCCAAAGGCTTCATACAGCATCCTTATCTGCCACTTGTAACTTCCAGCATCTTCAAATCTGCTGGGTCATATAACTGAAGTGGTGGAACAACTTTTATGAAAGTGTGAACCTACTGTAGATCCTTCTTTCACAGAGGGCCTCCATGAAGAGTGGGAGTTTTCAGGCCCTTCAGTAAATGGATCAGGGTAGTTTGCCCAGGTGGAGTATACGTGGCCTCCAAACTCCGAAAAGGAGTCCACTAGAAATTGTACCTTTTTCTTGGTGTTCGGAGGGGTCAGATGTACAACGTGTTCTTCATCCTGGAAGGGATTTCACTGATGTGGTCGACTCCTGAGATCTTTCAGGGTTTTCTTCCCCGCCTCTGACATGCAATTAATTGTCTTGCTAATATGTGTTGAGTGGTCACTACACGGGTTACACAGGTCCAGCCAGCACAATTTCATTGGTGTAATGGACTAACCTAATTCCATTGGAATGGAAAGGCAATCAAGGCCCCTGCAGACTAGATTGTGCCGTAGTGCTGAGAGCTGGTACAGCTCTACGATAGGACAGTGAAAATATATTGCTGGCCCTGCCAGATGAAAACAAATGACTTCTGATGGTCTTTACTAACAGGTATACAAAAAAGAACATTTTCCAGATCAATAGTTGCATAGCAAGTGCCAGGAGATGAGTTGGACAGCAGCTACAATTGCTTGATAATGTTTATGATAATCTACTGTCCTTGTCTGGGACCCATCTGTCTTCTGCACCGGCCAGCTAAGGGAATACAGAATCTTTGTCCGGTGAGCTTACATTAACACGTCCTGCTTCACCCGTCTTTATATTCCTTCCACCCTGATGACACACCCTTGGGATATGTTATACACATTCCTCAAATATCTATGTGTAAACTGGCATGCAGTCCTTCTGGTGTGTGTTGCACCTGTACATGAGCCATCCCTTGAACTTCATTCTTTAGGACCCATTGAGCTGTGAGTCTAGTTATAGGTCCGGAAGCGAAGGAAGGCAGTGGGAAGGTCAGCAGGCCTGTGCAAGACAGCTCCTCAGGGGCCCTTCGCCATTGCTTCAGTCAACAAGCGGCTGTCTCAGGCAGGGGCGAAAGTCATGCTTCTAATGGCGAAGAAGGCTCAGCAAAATTTAGAGCTTTACGGTTCGAGATATGCAGTGTCATTGCATCTGAGTGTGCAGATTTCACTTTGGCTTTGATGTTTAGAAAAATTGGCCCTGGACTAAGATTTCCATAGGGGTTAGGATATAGCATATAGGAGTTTCTTTTAGGATAAATGTAAATGTGTTTTAGCTCCCTTATGTAAGCCAGGAATTTAGAGTCCTCATTTTCTTTCCTCAAGTTCTTAAGCTTATTTGGAAGCCACCGACCAACCCCCACTATACTCCTTGTTTTTACTAAAATGTTGTGTGGGAGCAGGTGATTGGTCACCCAGAATCTTGCCTCCAGGCTCTTGACTACAGGTACTTGCGGATGATGATTTGTGTTTGTGGTGATTCTGGTGTATACAAACCTGCTGCACCGCCAATCACATAAAAGTACAGCACATTCAGTCACGTACAGTCCATGGTATTTGGTGATAATAATCATGGTACTGCCTCAAGCATTCAATACACTGCACTTTCTGTCACTGTGTTAGGGTGGACTCCTTCTACTTTACAAAACCGTTTGCCGTAAAAGAGTGTGCTGTTTGGGCTGGCCGTGGTCTCGCATAAGTTGTGTTACCGAGTCTCTCGATTGCGTCATTTTCTCCTGTGCTTGATTTACTCTTGTGTTGCTTTATGGACAATGCAGCCTAAGTGGGTAGTGTTTATAGCATCTACAGCAGTGTGCAAGTACTGTCCTGGGCCTTCGTGTCACTCCCCACGCACGCCCTGACTCACCGAGAGCTACTCCCCAGTTCCGCACACTGCATTCATTCATAGTAAGTGCCCTCTGCTGGTGTACACTTTTTTATCTTCGACGCCATATTTTTATTGTACCTTTTCTATGTTTAGATGCGCAATACCGCACTGTGCTATCACAGTCGCCTGCGGTATTTGGTACAGTCACATGCTGCTTCTCCATTTAAAAATCTTTATTGTCTTCATGTGACCTAATTGTTTACTTACCTGATTAATTACTCAAGGTTTAATTAAGCCCAAGGGCAGAGTTCTGTGAACTAGGGAAAATTAACAGACGGTTATTTCAAGAGATACCATCTCAGTCTTCACTAATTCTGTTACAACTGCCACAAGTATTTTTGGAAGAAGTTGATAGAAATAAAGAATGAAGAAATAAAGAAGTGAAGGCATGAGGAAGAAGGAAGACGGGATAAAAAGAAGGAAGATCTTACTTGGTACTTTGCAGGGTTGGCTCAGGAAGCCCCGAGGGCTCTGTGAAAGTCGTCTCCTTTTACCAGGATTCCTCTGGCCACGCCTGCAAGGAATCAGACTATGGATCTAGCATGGGACCGTGGTCAAGTAGGTGTGACCCCTGCTTACTCTGAAAATCCCATTCAGAAGATCATTCTGACATTTACATAAGGCCTGTGAGAAGTTGAATGAATTACTATATTAATTAATGTCCTGACCTAAAGCATTTAAGGTCTCTTTAAAAATTTTATTAAATATAGAAAATTAACATATTGGAATCAATTAGAAAAATAAAGTAAGGAGAAAGAAAGGAGGGAAAGACCTCTCTGTAAACTATCAAAGAGGTTCTCTGTCTCTCACACTTAGCCTTCGACTGTTTGTGAATAGCCCTTGTTTCTCACTTATCCCCCTCCACGGCCTCGATGCAACCCAGTCACTTTTCCAATGATGGATGAATCATGCCTGCAAGGGCATTTGCCTTCTGAGGGAGGCTTTTCCAGTTAGGGGCAGTGAAACCTTCAGCAACCAGGCTGGCTGCCGTCCTGTATCAGGAGCCATTGGTGGCCTAAACACTACTCAGGAGAGAGTCTTCTTTGTCAGCCTGGTCCACCAACTCCAACACCGCCTGTATTAGTCCCGCCCTCTGAGAAGCACCCAGGACAGGAGTAGACATCCGAGAGATTTATCAAGGAAATGTCTGTGAGGATAAGAGGAGGCAGTAGGCATAGGCAGATCCAGACTGCCCTGCAGGGTCTGACAGCCCTGGAAGAGAAGGGAAAGAAAGGCGGGTTGGGCAGGCAGGGTCTCAGACTATGGCACTGTTTTAAGAAAGGCTGTCTAAGCTGAGGGGGAGGCCTGGGTCCCCAGGTGACCCTTAGAGGAGTCCCCCATCTCCTGCAGCCCGGACCTCTGTCAGTGCCACCAGCACGCAGAAGGCGGGAAGCTGTGGCTGCAGCAGGAGCGTGGTGGTGGGTGCAGAGCCGTGGTGGTGGGGAGTGCCAGTCAGCTGCGCCTCACCCAGCAGTGCGTTTCCAAGGCCCCATACGTGGAAAGGTCTGGCTTCGGGGACGTGTCATCTGTGGCCTCAAGTCTCCTGTATTTGAAACTTTGGTGACGGTTGGACAGTCGGGGCAATGAAAGTTTGTGTGCTGTTTTGGGTTGCCGCAAATAGGTCGATGTTATCTTTTGTAGCCTGACTAATTATGGCATTGAATGATAATGTCAAGTATGTCTGTGTTTTGCCAACAGATTATCTCGGATGAGACATGAGCCATTTTAGAGCTTGACACATCTCCAAGATCTGGTGCTTGGGGAGCAGCAGGCTGGGTCACGTGCAAAGTCCAGATGGGGGTGGGGGAGGGGTTAGGCCCTGGGGAGGGAAAGTGAACAGTGGAGGTCAAAGAGCATTGGTGGGAGTATACAGTGCAGGGTGTGGCAAAAGTAGGTTTATCGTTGTGAGTATGCAAAATGGTTTATTCTTGCATTATTATTTAATAATTATAGTATTAATTTCCATATGAACAACTGAACCTACTTTTACCCCACCCTGTATATATGAAACAAAGAAAGTGATAAAACAGACTTTTAAAGGAGGGAATTACAAACATCCAATGAGCTATGAGACACCATTACATTTTCAAAACGCTTTCCTTCTCTGTTGGGTTCGGTAAGAAGCCATCATCAGGTTTCTGGGACAATGATAGGTAGCCTAATTTTTTTTGCCTTTGAAGCTCCTTCATTATAATTGTATTACTCTTCATTATGATTACATTAATTTCAATTTTAAATAAATTAACTGACAAATTAAAAATGTACTGGAGGAATGTTAAGATATATTCTCCTGTCGCCAATATTTACACATTTCTGAATTATGCTTTAGAACTAGTACTTTCCCAGAAATAGACATTTGCTGTGAATTAAGATTTTTATGCCACAGAGCGGAAACTCCCACTGGATACTCAGAGTCAGGGATGAAGATACCCGTGTTTCAATTTTTACTTTATTCTTGTGTCATATGAAGTTGCAAGGACATTTAGAGGGTTTCAGAGACAGAAGTAAGAAAAGTAAACTAATTGTAAATTCTCTAAAGTTTTGAATAAAAAGCCTATGCATTATGCAATAGAAAAATAATGAGTTATTTTAATTTTAAAACACAACTTTGAACCTTGAAAAAGTTAAAGATTGAAAAATGAAAGGATAGCTCCCCCTTTCATTGTGAATGGAGTTAAGAAATGAATTCTAGAGAATTAGAGAGAAAAGCAAGGTTATCAGAAACTTCAGAAATAAGGAAGGTAAGATTAAAACTGCAGACAAGCACTGCAGCTGAATAATAAGGGAGAGAGAACAGGGAGGGCCCTGCCTGAACGCCAGTGCCCTGCGCCCAGCTGCCTAAGTAAGAGAACTAGAAACAGAAACAGGACTTTCTTCCGGGAATCGGGCCCAGTGCGAGAACCAGGCAATCTATAGGCGATTATTCAACCCGGGGTCAAAGTCATCGAAAGCAACTTACCTATCAGAAGTATTGTGATCTCTAGTTTGCAAAGAACTCAAAGACGTTGATGAGTAGGATAAGAGCACACTGCTTTTCTTTCCTGAAAATGGGGATTATAGAAAGTGAGTCATACGTTCTCCTCTGCTGCCGGTTCATGGGAGGGTCACCCATGGTCGGGGAGAGTCCGAGGCTCCGGGACACAGCTGCATTCCTGTGCGGGCAGAGGACCGGCCACAGACGGAATCTAGCTTTCTTGATGATGTGCCTACCAGGGTACAAGTCCTTTGTCTCTCTCTCCCCCTTTTGACTCCCGATGCAGTGCTGCGTGCAGAGTAAATAATTGGTCCTATCTGTTTAATAAGTTGGGAAAAACGGTTGAGGAATCATGGAGAAAAATTTAGTCTGATCTTTTGTTGCGGGTGAGGAACAGGAGTGGTTTGCTGTTTGGTACCTTGTCCACCATCACGTGGTCAGTCCTAAAAGTGTTAGCAGAGAGTATGTTTCATTTCTGGAAGAAAAGAAGGTGGTAGCTTTGGTGGAACTAAGGAGGAGACTTCTCTTTTTTGTGCGGTATATGTATTATACTTTCCTGTGCCGTAGGCACCTTTAATAAGCAAAGAAGTAGGTGTCAGCATGAAAAGGGTTATAGTTGAAGCAAAGAAGAGCTTTCTTGCCATCTGAGCACTCACTAACAGATAATTCATTACCAAAGGGAAATATCACTGGATCCATAGTGAAGTGCAAATAAAGGATGTATTTTAAATCTAGTAATTTCTTTTATTGAAAGTCAATTCAAGATGTGAACACTGTATTGGACCTTATATTGTCTCATTCCACTTGCGCAGAATTAGGTTTGATATCCATGCATATTAATACATGTTTGCTAATTATTAGAACTTAATGAAATTCTTCTGAGATAAAATTAGAACTTCTTATTCTGAAGTGTGGTATTTTCTGGCCTGCTTTATTTTTTATCTCTCTTTATTAACCAAGAAATGTACTAATCCTTCAAATAATTTTTTCTGTTTAGGGATATATACTTGTTCCTAATAAAAGTTATTTTTCTCTCTAGGCAATGTGTCCAAACTTACATATGATAATTTTGAGTTCATATTGAATATTAGGTTCATATAAGTGGACATGGAAGAGTAGCCATCATTTGTGCCTACTAAGCATGCATTTGTTGACATGTATTTATACTATGTTTTATCCTCTGTCCCAGATTCTTTCTATTTAATTTCCTTTTGACAAGAACCTTTTTTGGTTGGGTGATTATCCCCATTTTATAGTTGAAGAAATTGGGGCTGTGATAAGTTAATTAAGTTGCTTAAGATCACATGTCTAGGGAGTGATGGGGACTATTAAAAAGTCTCTCTGCTTCCTAGTCCATATTTCTTGCACTCGCCAAAAAATGTAGGTGAGAACTGAAATGACACACCAGGAAATAAAAATGAGCACTCTGAGAAGCAGGTCCTGATAACCCCAAACCAACTCCCTCTAAAACGTCTGACTGTCAACTTCCTATGCTCCACAATAACTTTCTCTTCTTTTCCTATTTATTTCCTCTTTTCTCTAGTGACCTTAATTATCTTTCTCTGTTACCATGGGTTCTTCAGAGCAACATGGGTTCATAAACCAGACCAGAGAATAACAGGACCTGAGGGTGATTAGATCTTCAGCTGTGAAAGCCCAGCGCAGAGAGAGACAGTGGCCCGTTGAAAATGAGTGTCACACATTACGGAGCAAGCTTAGCAGCTGTCGTAATGGAAAAAGGGGTGACTGGAGTGGAGGTGGGGGTTGAAAAATCATGTTTGTGTGTATATCCACACACAACAAATGATTTACGTTTTTGTTTTCATTTGATGGGCCATTGAAAAAAAATGAGACTGGCTGTGCACTATCAATTTTCTTGCCAGATCAGATTAGATGGCCTCACAAACAGGACAATAAAGTCTGTTCAAGGTCTACAGCTCTTTGTCGGTAACATGCTGATAAGTAATATGTTCTCTTACTAGTAGATTATCATGATTCAAAGAATGAGAGAAATGGAATGATGTCCTATTGCAGTGAAGGCAGATGGACCCTATCATTGACTCCGAGGGGTGAAGGATAAAGTTGAACAGAAGGTATGAGGCCATAGAGGATGAGGTCCTATAGTTTGCAAGAATGTCAAAAAAATTCACTAGAGTTCAAAGATATAGATCAGTGGGAGTGTAGCAACGGCGGACGGTCCTGGCAGTCCTCCCGCCATCCACACTCCGCTCATTGTGTCGGGAATGACCTCAGGAAAGTCGCCTAACCTCTCTGGCCGCAATTCCTCCTATTAAATGGTGTAAATCCTCATTATGGTGACAATCAAATGAGTTAATTCATGTTAAGTCTTCAGACAGTGCCAAGCATATCACACATGCTTGATAAATATTAGTCACTATTATTAAGATCAGGAGGAAGTGGTCCAGGAAGAAAGCAGGCCCCAGCCATGCCCCGAGAAAGGGATAAGCAGGGAGAAGGCTTTTGCGAGAGCTGCCGAATTCGCTCAGCCCTGTTTTATTTTTTTCCCCACCAGAGTTGTCGTGTAGATCGAAAGGAAGGGATCTAAACAGTTGATGGTTCAATATATGAAGCCTACTGGGTCTTCAGAATATGTCCACTTCGGTGGTTTATTTGAAAAAAAAGAAAAAGAAATTACTGTAATTAACTGAAGGTAAATTGCTTTTCAAAATATCTGCATACTGTGATAGTAAAAATGAACCTTGCCACGTCGGGAGTATTTTTAATAGTTAGGGGTGGTCGTGTAAACACACACATGCACCACCACTGCCACACTTATTCCCTTTACTGTGACCTGCAGAGGAGTACTTGGATTGGACTGTAAACGTAAGTTCTTCTCAGGGGAGAGGTTGACCCTGGGGAAGCCTTCTAATAAAATTAAAATTTTATTTGTGCTCCTATGGTCATTATTTATGGGACTTCTGGCACTATAGAATTCATGAACCCCTGTCCGAAGACCCACTCTGCCACTGGTCGCTAGCGTCCATGTGTGCTGCTCTTGGCTGCATGCCAGGAAGGGGAAAAATCTTTTAGCAAAATTGGTAAAGAAAATTAAAGGCATATTACTTGGGCTTTTGCAGGCAAAAAACAACCTAGATTTGATTTTAAGAAATTGGGACAATCGATCTTTAAGGCTGACCTGTTGCCTGGTTTTGCATCTGTCTACTCCAAGACAATAATACGTGGATGCTTGTTGGAAAACTTCGCTCACTGGTTCATTTTTTCGTTGAGTATTGATTATGGCACATATGTTGGTGGGCATCTTTTGTGTTTCTGAAAACATTCTGTATATTTGTAATTACGAACTTATGCATGAAAGAGAAGAAAGAGAATTCAATTGAATTAAGAGGCCAGCCACTTCCTCCATGCCTCCTGGTACCTCCCAGTCTGAGCAGTCACCATCCTGCGCTAGGCTCACTGCAGTGGCTGGGACACTGGGTCCCTCCAGAAGGGGGGACTCTTATTCCCATTGGACTCTGCCCCGTTGGACCTCCTTTCCAGTGCAGCTTCCCCTAAAGGGAGATCATGTCATTCCTCCGCTCTAAACCTCCCTGGCCATTCAGAGCACAATTCAAACCCTGTATCGATTGGGCCCTGCAGCCCCTGACCCCTTCTCCAGCCTCTTCCCTCTTCTCCCCTGCCTTCAGCCACAGAGGCTCTGTCGCTCTTTCTGTTCTCTGCAGCACCATCCCCACAGATATCCACAGGGTTCACTCTCCCACATCCTTCAGGTCTTTATCTAAGTGGCCCCTTAGCAGAAAAGCCTTCCCTGACCACCCTGTATGCAAGACCAAGACCCGAGTCCCATCGGGATTTACCTCCTCAGCCCTGGGCTGTATTTCCCGTCACCATAGGTCTGTCTACATACATTCATTTATCTGTTTCTTGACTCCTTTCTGGCTTGAATCTAAATACCCTGCTGGCAAGGACTGTGCTTTATTCTCTATCCTGTTCTCAATGAATTAGAATAGTGCTTGGCCAATAATAGGCAGTAAACAACTATTTTTTTCAATGAGTAGTAGAAACCTACTTGTTTCTAATCCTAGAAGATGGAATAAAGCCAATTATTTCTTTCTGTCTTAATTCCTTCCAATGAGATGGAGTGAATTGTTATATATTCTCCATAATTTACAAAGGTAATAAGGTCTAGAGTGTAGGTGTGCAATGCTTAGTCTTTAAGTGTATGTATGTATGTATTTATTTTTAGCAAGCTGGATTTGTCCTGAATAAGTGCTTTTAAATTGTCATTCCAGTAGGGGTTCCAACAGCGAAAAGCAATTTGATAGTACATACTAAAATTTCAACAATTGCTTGTATTCTATGACTCAGTATCTCACAATCCTGGAACCTTGTATGGAAAATGCTAGAAGGCACGCAAGAGGATTTTCACTGCATTATTTTTTGTCATGCACTGGCCAAAGAAATAATAGAACTTTAGCACTATGGGGTACCATGCAGCAGTTTAAAATAAATGAGGATTTATTTTATATTTAATTTTTCTTTTACATTCTCTATGTTTTATTTATATAGTTTAAATTTATTTATACTTATTTTATTCATATATTTATATATTTATTGATATATTTATATAACATTTATTTTTATTTATATATTTATCATTATTAAAGATTTTTACTTACAGTTTATATTATTTTCATGTTTGTACTTATATTATTTCTATTTATTTTTCTTTTACATTTCTAAAGATATGTGATAGTAGAAATACTTTTCCATTTGTATATATGTGTAAATTTGTCTTCCTCCAAAATCATTTTCTTACCGAATCCAAATATATACCTCTTCTCCTCTCTCATTTTTCTCCTTTTCCTTTTCTGTGTCCAGACTCAGACCCCCTAAAATAGTCACACAATTCACTGAAGCAAATATTTTACTGTATTTACTAAAAGTTTAAGTTTCTGTGCTTAATTTCCAAAGCCAAAATGCAGCAGTTTATAATTCTATGTCTAGACAAAGAAAAGAAAAATAATAACAGTAAAATCAATCCCAATTTTCCTTCTCCTGTGGGCTTTGATTAAAAGAAAAAAATAGCCTTTAACTGATTTATGTCTTTTTCACCTTTTTTCCTATACTACCTTCATATATAACTAACAAGTGGACAAAAATTTAGAAACTGAACAGTAGGCATTTTAAGAAAGAGTATTTATGAAAAGTACAAAGACAATGGGCAGGGGGGCGGATTGAATGTTTTCAGTGGGGGTGGGTAGGGTGAGCGATTGTAATGGGGGGAAAATGTGGACAACTGTAACTGAACAACAATAAAAAACCATAACCCACTATTTTAAAAAAGAAATTCTTCTTCTCCTCCCCTGAGAGTACCAGAGCCTTGCACAGAAGCCTCCCCTATTGTTGATAATCTCTTATTGTGCCTAACTTACGAAGTAAGCTTTACCATAGGTATATTGTATAGGACAAAACATGGTGTATGCAGGGTTGGGTCCTATTCAGTTTCGAGCACCTATGGAGGGTCTTGGAATACATGCTCTGCCGGTGAGGGAGGACCTATTATATTCAAAGGAATCCTAATGGAAGGTGCAGAATTAAGTCGATGGATCTAAGTGCCTTAAAATGTCATTTGTGCTCAAACCCTTTTTAATTGTTTATGGACAATTACATTCGTCACATCTTTTTTCCAGAAATATTGGCTTCAAAGACTAAAGCAACACCACACACACATGCACACTCTTTCAAAACACAGAAGTTATGCAGCTAGTTTACATTATGGTTGAGATTTTTAAAGTTATGAGGTTCTGATTATGTGGTAACAATTAATAAATTACATAATATGAAAAATTGACGTGTTATTGCATTTGGTACATATTTAAATTTCAGAATATTTACTCACAGCTGGATTTCAGGATTTTTTTGGCTAGCAGTTTAGTTACATAATAAATTGCAGTGGCCATAGTCAAATACATCTGTAATTAGTTTTCTTTGTAAATGTTTTGTATTTTCTTGAGTGCCCAGATGTGCTGTTTTCTCTCTGTCAACTTGGCTAAATTAACTGCATCCATTTAATGAGATACCAAAGTGGACTTTTATAAATGTTAATTTTTACTCCTGTTACTGCCATTAGCTCGTTATTACCGTGTTAGTAACACAGTTATAATCTTCCCAGCACCCGGAGTCCTTTGTGTTGGTTACTTTTTTCTCCTCCAACTTAAAAGTGTGCATTTGACGTTTGAGAGCTGGCATGCCTGACATTCTCCCAGATTTTTCAGGCACATGAAGGGATGGTCTGGCTTTAAATACCGTGCCTTTGAAATCCATGCTATTTGTGACTCTGCTAGCCGGTCTCATTAATGCCATGGCTTTCTCTGGCCTGGAAAGGTTAGGAATCGTCACTGCAGACGTGTGAGAGCTTTGCTGGTAACAGTGCCAGTTTCTGTCTCTCCTTTAATTGTTTGGTATCTTTTTCCCAATACGATCCTGTTCTCTGCGTCTCTGCGTCCTGTTCTGACTCCCTCTGTTCAGAACTTCCTCCCTCCCTCCCTCCGCGCCCCCTTCCTCCCTCTCCTCATTCCTTTCCTTCTTCCTTTCCCCTTCCCTTCATCCCTATTCTTCTAATTGTGCCTGATTTTGTTCTAAAGACCAGAACTACTGTATTCTCAGTGTAAAAACTCAAACAGAAGAAGTCTTTAGAAATAAGTAGAATAAAATCTGTTTGACGCTCTTGGAGTATCTCGTTAAAGCCGCTTGAAGGTATTATGATTTTATTTTACTAATTTTAAGTGTATTCATACACATTTTTTAAAAATAGCATGTCTGTGAAACAGGTTTTTTATTTAAAGACAATGTTTCATTTGAAGTTTCCTTGTAATAACGCTATGCTCAGAACTCCCCTCTCCTACCCAACCACACAGAGTTTGAGCCACAAATTGCAAACCAATGACCCAAGCCAGGGGTCAGCAAACTATATCCAGCAGGCGCAAAACAGTTTGTTTTTGTTCAGCTCACAAGATAAGAATTTTTTATTACGATTTAAAATGGTTGACAAAAATCCAAAGGAGAGTAATATTTTGTGACATGTGAAAATTCGGTGAAATTTGAATGTCAGGTTCCATAAATCAAGTTTTATCGGGCCATGGGCACGTGTATTTGTTGATGTGGTGTCTGTGGCCGTCTTCCCCTCGACATAAAGTTGAGTGGCTGCCCTACAGAGGCACGGGCTGCAGAGCCGAAGCATTTACTGTCTGGTCCTTCACTAAACAAAGGGGTGACAGCGCCTCATCCAGGCTGTACCAGGCTGCCCTGTAGGCATCAAGACCCCACGACATCTGGACATTGGAAGTGTTTTCTAGTGATCGAGAAAACTGGCTGACAGGGAGTTGGAGTTAACTACAGAACATTACGTGGGCTTTTCAAAAACATACAGAAACTTCACGTTAAAATAAGGAGAGAAACAAAAGCACTTCTGCTTTGTCTATGGCATGACCTTCAGAAGCATTCCCAGGAGGGCGTGGGACTGCGGGGCCAGACACGCGCTGCGGGGCGACGGCTGGCTTCTCTCGCAGGGCCCCGGGCAGGGGCCTGGAAGGCTGACTGAGAGTCCAGAAAGCTACACCCCAGTCTCCTCCTTGCCACCGAAGACTTGGGGGCTTAGAACTTGGCGGCTTGCATTTTTTTCATTTTGTTTTTATTTTTCTATTTTCTTTTTCTAAGTTGTTGATTCTTTCATCGTGTTCATTGTCATAGATTCTTAACACTTCCAGTCGTGAATGTTTGGGAGTTTTCTGTGTATTTTGGTTTTCACTCCTTTTTAGTTCTTTAAGTAAAGGTACTATTTGGGTTAGGGAAATGATTAGGAATTAATTCACCAGAAGGACTTAAACTTTTGGCCAAACTGGCAAATGTGAAGGTGGGAGCTGAATGATAAAAATCAAAGTGTATTTTCCTGTGTTTAGTGATATAACATGTTATTCTGAGATACACACACACATACAGATTTTTTATGTATGTATATGCCAACCATCACGGAAAATAAACTTAC
This sequence comes from Carollia perspicillata, assembly GCA_004027735.1. Lineage (NCBI taxonomy): Eukaryota > Metazoa > Chordata > Mammalia > Chiroptera > Phyllostomidae > Carollia > Carollia perspicillata. The sequence continues at coordinate 31,678 of PVKM010006255.1, forward strand.
CTACAGTATATTGGGAACAAAAGGTTATTTTTTACAGAAGCAACAATCTACTAACAAGTGACTATTGAACACCCACAGGGAATGAACTAATGAAATATTTAGTTGGCCAAAATTGCTTCCAGCAGGGAGGCACAGTGACTGGTTTTATGAAGCTGTAAATGTTTGGAAACGGTTTACACAGCCAACAGTTCAGCCAGAAAGATTCAGATTAGCTGGATTTTATTTAAGGGAAATTTTACTGAATGTAATCAGATATGAGAAGCGGAAATCGATACAGTCAAATTGTTTCACTTTCCCTAGACCCAATCATGCAGTTCTTTTTCACAGAAAGAAAATGAGAATGTTTATGTGACTCACTCAGGAAAACCAGGAGTAGTTTGCAGCTCCCTGCCGGATCCTGTCTTGTGGCCTATGTCATGCCCAGCGTCCCTGGGGGAAGGGGGCATCACTCTCTACTTGGCACTCCGGTTGGGAACTGCGGGCTAGGGAAGTGACATTTAATGGAATGTATCTCATCCTTTTATGCAGCTTTCTCTTTCCATTCTTTATATTGAACCCACCTTTTTCTGAATCTCTATAGAGATACGGTCTGTGTCAGACAATGGAACAACGGATACGATGAACAGTCCTAAAATATTTCCTAGGTGTTTAACAAGCGTATTTCTCATCCCCCAATTGATAGTGACATCTCCTGGGGAGCGAAGATGAGTTTTTCGTGTCCTCCAAATTACATAGCACATGCTGGGCCAAGAGGATATTTATTTGTTTCACTTATTTATTATTTATACTCTGCTTTGCAAAAAGATTTGAAGTGGCTTATAATAGTAGATAAAGCAAGACCATTAAAGAAATTATTTTTTAAAAAATCTGAAATAAGAATCCTAGTGCCTATGGAAACGTAACATTATAATCCTGGGAAATTTCACCAGAGATTTTAGCTGAGTCTCCTAGAAACAGGACTCCCGAGAGAAAACAGTGTCACTAGGTGCTGGCTGTAACTCAGGGGCAGAAGGGGCAGCTGTCTGTGGTCTCTGAATCCTAGACTGCAGTGCGAGGGAGCTGTTCACCCTGGGGCTTTGCTCCAGGCCAGAGACCTCTCTCATTATCCTGCTGCCTCTGCAGGAGGTGAATACAGAGCAGCTTTGTAGGGAAGGAAAAGGCAGTTTGCCAGCAGCCAGTTCTCCTGACAGCCGTTGGGCATTTCATTTGAGTTTCTGAGGGGAGGAAAAGCCTCAGGTCCAGCCGGCTCAGTGCTTGCAAGCCCGTCATCCTTCTGTTTCTCCCCAGGCCTGAATCCAACGGGGAAGTGTGAAGAACAACACAGTCCTCAGTGCACTAAAAAATTAAAGGATGAGCTTTTACCAGGAAAAACTAAGTTGTCCCTATATGAAGTGCAAGACACTTCCTTACAGGGAAGAATCCAACCCGTTCTTTTCTGAGGTGCTAACATGGTATTCTTGTCAGAGAGGAGGTAAAGTTGATTAAAATGCCCTTTTAACACGGATCCCCCCGAAAGTGTTTCAAAATATAATGGATAACAAGTACTTGAACACGAGTTCTATTTAAGATACAGAATTGCTCTGCATGGGACTCAGGTCAACCTTTTAAATCATAAGTGATATAACATAAGTTCTGTCAGAAATTGCCATGATGAAGTAAAGTAATCAAGGGATGTAGCTTTCTGATCTCTACCTGCTTACATGCCAGGACCTACAGAATTTAAGGACCATCACATCCTTGAGATTCATCATTTCAAATACTCATTGTGGTATTGAAACTGGAAAAGCCACGTTCATGCTGCCTGTCACACACCAAACCCAGTAAGCAGAGACAGAGATTGAATCTCTTTGGGCACTTTTTCAGATGGCTGGCGATCTGAGAAGACAGCGGGTTCCTATCCTGATGGACTGTCTTACATTTTCTTCCAAGCCAGCCTTTTTATAACAGAGAACAAAGTGCAGTGAGGAGTTTCGAAATTCAGGGAAAATTAGACGAAAAAAATGTAGCTTCATCGCCCTGAGTGGTTAACTGTCCCCGGGCAGGCAGGTGCTGTCTGTTTCTCCCTGGAGCACAATGGCGCTTGCATGTCCCCAGCTGTGCCCCAGGTGGTGGTCTCCAGCTGTGCCCCAGGAGGTTTGCCTGTCTCTCCTGGAAGTGGTGGGCCATACCTACCGTTCCTGAAACAATAGCTTTAACATATGCATTACCTACTAGGCTTGTTAACTATTTACTAAAATTGTCCAACTCTTGAGTCCCCTACCAGTATCCAAGGGAATGAGTAGAGGTTCCAAATGGATTCAGTAAGCTGTTCTTTAGCTTTTAGCCCAAAGTTCTTGCTGAGATTGAATAGGAAGCAATTCAGAATTTTAGGTGCTAGGTGAGTGTATTACTTAGCATTATTGATTTAGATTGGGGTCAACAAACTTTTTTCCATGTGGGGTGAGATAGTGAATGCTTTCGGCTTTGCAGGCCACATGTGTCTCTGTTGCAAGTATTCAACTCTGCCGATTTAGTAGAAGGGAACTATCTTGTGACGACAGAGTAGTCTGCTGTGTACACATTATTCGTTTTGACTCTGAGGGCAACTTTAGGAGATGTGTATGGTGATATACCATTTTATTTATGAGGAAACTGAGCATCAGAAAGCTCCAGAGCAATCAAAGTATTTAAACACTCCTGTAAAATGTACTATAGTTGTATCTAACTTAACCGTTTTCTTTGGTGAATATTTTTCCATATTTATTTTGAGATTAAGAATCATACCTCACAGCCTAGTAAGAGTCTGTCCAACACTGTAATCCCTTAAGAATAGCTAATTGCGTGAGTAGTTTTGTTATGAATTATTTAAGGTTGGTCTAACATATTTGAGATGATAAAGGGCTATCTCATTATTAGCTCAATTGATTATGTGTAAGAGGTCAAGGGCCATGTGTCAGTTTAATTCCATAAGTGTTTTCGCTTTTGCAGGGAGAGAAGAGATATGTTTCACCTTTCCATCCCTGTTCCTGCCCTGCCTGGAATGTGCACGTATTCATTCCCCAACAGGTATGTTTATAGCATCAGAGTGAATGATCTGTGAACTTTTAGACCATGACCCGTCCCTTTTCCCCAGCCTGCCCTGGCCGCTGTCACCTCTAGAGCACTCCACAGCCCTCTCTAAGATTCCTTCCATGGCCAAGCACCCTGACTCCTTCCTTCTCCCCTGGTTAGCAACTCTTCCCCTTTCTCTTTGTAGTTGCAAGTAGGGTTGGCCAGGGGTTTGTGCATCCACATTCTAACACAGTAACTTCCTCATTGTAATAAAGAAGAGGCATAAAAATAATTGCTAAAGAAAAGCCTATCAGCTCATAAGAAGAAAGAAAATAAAATGTCTTTCCAACAGACCCAAAGCTAGGGCAAGGACTTAGGGGGTAGCAGCGATCATCAGAGCGGAGCAGCCACATTGGGAAGAGGCAGGGACAGACTTCCCATGTGCAGTGTCCTGCAGAGCCAATACTCAACTCTCTGATGGAAAGTTCTCCCAGCGTAGTTGTGTGGGTGATGTCTTGGAAGTGGAGAGAACAGCCTCAGACTCCTGATCTGTGAAATGAGCTATTTTTTGCAAGTGATTGATTGAGGATTTATTCAGGAAAAAGTCAAGAAAGTAAGGAAAAGAGCAATGCAGGGGAGGAAACCAGGCAAAGAGACAGTTTCATAGGAAGCCATGCCTTAGTCTGACTCTGGGGAGTACTTTGGAGCATGAGTTACACCACAGACAGGTTATCTCACCTGGATGGAGGCAAGGGTCCTAAGCTATTATGCCTTAGTCATTGGCAATAGACCAGCCTAATTGGGTGGTGCATAAATTCCAAGGCATTTCTGGGCAAGATGGCTCCCATCAGCCTAGGGTAATACTCTGCAGGAAGCCGGAAGTGTGAGCCATTAAAAGCCAACACTTATGGCAGCTGGGAGATGGTTTCACTGAGTAGTAATGGGGATTTTGGCAGCAATCCAACAGTATCTGTCACGTCCATTCCTGGCACCACTCAAAATCTACTCACTTTTCCCACTGTTTTCTCTTATTTACTGACAGGGTTTCTGTGATTTTTGATTAGCTCTAATTTCTGGGGAACTTTATTAGAGGAAAGTTAGTATGACAAATGCAGTGTCTACTTCCTGGTTTGCAACCTTGGGAGTCCCCTGGGTGAATTTTGAGAGTGGCCTTCATACATGGGGAGTAAAGAGGGACCAAAGAAAGGAGGCAGACCACTTCAGATTGATAGGTGGTGGTTTTAAAAAGCAAGTTGGGCAACTACAAGTTGAGTAGATCTTTGCACCCACCCACTAGAATCTTAAGAGTTTATGTAGAGGTCTTAATGGGGGTCAGTCATGTATGCAGTCCAGATGGTCTCAACCACACGTTGCTCTTTCAAGGCTGCAGTTTTGAAGGGGCTCTCATGTAGAACAGTGAGGAGAGAGCCCATTCCAAGGATGGGGAGGCGGTAAGAAGCCTCTGATGGCCTGAGTCCAGCTTGAGGGTCAACCAGCAATCATGTCCTCTCAATGACCACTTTTAACACCAGTGCTATAGTTGTTTCCAAGGAAATTGTTGACATTTATCATCTCTTTTCTCTACCACTTATTCTAGATTCCCATCATTCTTATTTAGCACTTTTGCTGATGTAGGTGGCTTGCCTGGAAGGGTAACCAAGGTCCTCGTACCTGAACTTTTGGTAGTCATGCTCTAATCAGCCTGTGGTTACCTTACTTATCCATTTACTATTAAAACTCTGCACACAAATATACAGAGATGCCCAGTTTGTTACCTGAGTGCCAAAAATATTCTTCTCTGCACCCCTCCTCTTAATTCAGCAGTGGCCCAATATCCCCTTGTTGATCATGGTCACTCAGCCCTGCCAGTATGGAAACACTTTGTCTGACAGCTGGCCTCCTCACAGGAGGAATCTGATTTGGCCAGGCATTGGTTGGAGCTGTAGACTCATGGGACGAAAATTGTGGACCTGTGAAGCAAAATCCTTAAGAAGTTGGTTACCACGAGTAATGGTGAGCCTAGTCACTTCTATTTTTACCACTTTGATTCCTGGATTTAAGTAGTCCAACCACTGCAGACATAGTGCCACGTAATGGCCATTAATTTAAGATGAACCTCCTCTTAAAGGACTGTATTCTCACAAGGTATTATTTCTAAGCTGGGGCCTCAGCTACACGTTCAAAAAGTCTTTCCACTTGTGTGCCAGGCAAGCAGCTCTGGACAGTAGTACGATGCAGACCACAGTGGAACTCAGAGTTGTTGCCCACAGCTACCTATCTTTGGATGGAAATCGGGTCTTTTGGTCTCAGGATTGTTTGGCAGGATGTCATGTCAGTAGCTCAGACACTCTGTGAGTCTGCAAATGGCTGAGAAACTATGGGAAAGAAAGGCAAAACCATACCCAGAACATGGGCCCATCTTAGACAGAATGTGTCTTGTATTTCTAAGGAAGAAGGGGTTGAAGCTAATTGCTTTGCCATCGAATGCCTTGATTTCTTTGAGAGATGATACAGTATCACAGGGCTTCAGCACTGGTCTTTGTTTCAGCAAGTTGTTGGCGTTCTGTAGCAACAGTAGCTAGAGTGGACTTGTGAGAGTGCATTTTTAATTTTATTTAAATTTATTCATGCACATTTAAATAGTCATGTGTGTCTGATGGCTATTGCTTTGGACAGCACTGCTCTATATAGAACTCTGGCATAGGCTCCATTATACATGAAAGGAGCACAGTGGATAAAGGTATGTTTTAATGTATGCTACCATTAAATAGGATGGTAAATCATAGTAGTAAAATGGAAGTTTTTCTGTAAGAGGAAGGAGAAATTCTATTAGAATGGATAAGGAATAGAAGTGATACGTTTTCAGATGCACTTTGTTTTAAAAGTTTGACTTTGCAAATATATAAATGTTTAAAATAATTAAAATTCAATTTAAAAAAACAATCCTTAAATGGTGCAAGGCAACAGAAGGCAAATGAATATACATCTATATCCAGGTGATACAATAACCATAACACTAAGGACTGTTCCAAATGACTATAAGCCACAGTGACTTGATTGTACGACTCTGTTTTCAGTGACCACAGTTGTGGGGGTAGCACTGGCATTGCTGTTCTCAAACCATTTGTGAGCGATGTAAGATAAAGCAAATGTGGTGAGACGTAGACTCAGTGTGTTTGGTACAGAATAAAAAAGCCATGCATGTAAGATTGATGAGGATAAGCCAACACCGTGTATTTGGGAATTGGAATAAGAATCAGTATGATCTCATGGTGATTTTCATCTTTATTTATAAGTATATTTATAATATATAATATATATCTTATATAGCATAGATTTTTGTTATATATTTATATTATATATTTGTACTTGTACTTTATAAAATATTTATATATTAATAATTTATAAGGCAATTTAGATAAAAGTTATCATATGTGATTATATCTTTATAATATATAAGATTATATATTAACAATATATGCATGTATATTCTCACTGGAGAAATGGGTCCCTTAGGGGAAACATCTATTTCTAAAAGAATTCCAGTTAACAAGTAGAGGATGATAAAATTATCACATCATCATTTTCCCATCCTTGAGGAATTAATTAATTGACTCAGGCAATGTTCAAATCAGTGGCTGCTGACACCGTGAAAGAAAACCAGACAGGAAGTCAGTACCTACTTCTCGAAGCAATAGCACCACCTATGACGCATTTTTGCATCCCTCCTCCCCCAAAAAGGAAAGAATAAAAGTCACCAGAGACATTTAAGTGCCAAATCTGTTGAAGGAGGAAATGGAAGAGTCACGGAATGTGTAAAATGATACCAGGGGGGATGAAATCGGTAAAATCTCTGTGGGAAACTTACAGGATACATGTAAATTATTGTAAGGAAACCATTTCAAGGAAAAATAAACGAGCACAAAATGGAGCTAGGAACCTGTATATTGATATAAGTGACATATTAATCAACCCAATGTATGGGCCTTCGTTTGATATAATTCAAATACACAAAATGTTAAAAATCCACACAGTTTGGAAAATGCAAACATTGTCTGTGTGATGGCATTAAGAAAGTGGTTCTTTTGTGTGTATTAGTGTGTTTAATGAAAATACTACAATTTTTGTAAGGGCGGTGCTTGCCATTTAGAGATGCAAGAAGAGATATGCACTTAAAATCATATGATGTCGAGAACTTGCTTCGCAGCAGTCTGAGTGGAGAGCTGGGAGGTCAAGGTGGAACAAGAACGGCTGGGAGCTGGTAACTGCAGCCTGAGTGAGGGCAGCCTGTGGTGCGTTGTATTCTCCCCTTTCCTCTTTTTGGTATATGTTTGAAATTTCCCATAACCACAGGCTACAAACAGAAGGAATATAGTGATTTTTTCAATAAAAGGCCTCATTCTATCTTTTGGCCTTTGCCCCCAAATGCCGTTGGCAGAGCAGAGATGGAGAGAGGAACTGGAAAGGATGTTTGTGTCTGCTTTGAGCTTCCCCCTCAGCAACCCGCAGACCTACCACTCAGTGCTTTCCTCACCTAGTGGGGACTCGACCTCCTTCTCTCCAGTTCCAAGGGCTCTGTGTGGCGTTATCTGCTCTAAGGAAATCAGGGTCCAGTGGCTTCAGGTCACATATCACCTGACCTCCCTGGAGACAAAAAAGACCATGCTGACTTAGATGGAATACGTTTTGAGGAAGGGGGCATAAAATGGTCTTTTCCATTACTTATCTCTTTATCATTCTCTGAATTTCACTCTCTCCTTATACCATAAGCTACTTAATCACTTATTTTTTACCAAGTGTCGTAAACAGTGAGAAATGCCTTGTTCTAACAGAGATGAAGTTCAGCTTCGGGTTGATGATACATGGCTTTACTGAATTACTCCATCCATGCACACGGTTCAAAACACCGAGGGGATCCCAGAAAGTACATTACACACTCTGCTATCCAGAAATTTACCATTTAATTGAAGAGACATAATAACTATGCTCACATACCTCCCCAAAAGAAAAAAAAAACAAACAAGTTTTATCCTAAACCGACTGGCAGTGTAACACAGCATGGTGGCAGAAATGGAGAAAACAGTGCAAATTAATGTAATCATGAAAGACTTAAGACCTGAGCTGGATTTTTAGACAATGGATGGAAATTCGTATAGCTGGAATGGGAAAAGAAAGGAAGGAGCAGGCGGCACTCTGGGTCGGTAAGGGCGACCCCAGGTGGGAGCAGCTGGCCTTTCCAGAAAGGCATGTGTGACCTGACTCGATGACTTTCTCTCCATCTCTCGCCAGGCTTCGAAGAAGATGCTCAGAGGATTCTGGGGTCTGCAAGTTAGGATATTGAGAGCTGCAGTGTTTATCATTGTTGCGTGTTGTTCTATTTTCTACCAATGCTGAGGCATTTCGAGGCCCACATTTACCCATTTTCTTCCCATCTCCCCTCAGTTTTCATTTTTCCCTCTCAGCAAAACTGACTGAACCCATTCTTGCAACAGTCTGTGTGCACATAGATTTTTAAAATGCTTTGTATGTTTCTTGCTTTCTTCAACCTGAACCCTTGTCTGTGAGTGACCCACACCCTTCTCACATCAGGATGTGTGGTCAGTGAATCCACACATTCTCTGGGACTTACATTCCAGCTCGTCCATGTCCTACCTGTGACAGCTGCTTATCCTCGCCAGTCCTCAGTACCCTCAACGTCTTTGAGTGGCCTTGAGAATGAAATGGGATTTAGTTGTTCCCTCAGCAACACTTACTGAGAACCTTTGCTGAGATAGGAGAAATGGCGGCAGGTGCTGGGGACACGCTGGCAAAAACAGCAGCAGCAACAGCCGAAACATGTCTCTCCCGATGGAGCTCATGCCTTATCTAGGGAGACAGGCAATGGCCGAATATGTATGCACGGAAACAAAAGATGGGGAGCAGGGTTAGACGCTGCGCGGGAAAATGAATGGGGGCTGGAGTGAAGTGAGCGTGGAGTGCTGGTGTCCAGGGGGCGATGTGAAGGTCTCTTCGGGAACGGAGCATCGCTCAGGTGCTGGGATGGATGACTTCCGTGAATATCCAAAAAGAACACGCCAGGGAGAGAAAAGAAAAAGAGCAAAGATTGCGGGGGAAAACACACTGGTCTCTCATGTCTGAGGGGCAGTAGGGCGTGGCTATAAGGAGGAACTTACCTAAGTGCCTAGTAGATAGTAATTGATTAGTAAACTGTAACTACCATTAATATTGTATTCAGAGCAGCCAGATTCCTCTGTTAATGGAAATGACCCTGCACATAGCTCTTCCTCTTCTAAGTTCATCTCGGCTGAGCTTAGCAGGGTTTGTCAGGATTCATATCTAAGTTACCCTTTCTGATTTTTTAAAAGCTTGTGTATAAGCTTTTAAAAACAGAGGAAATAAAGGGGAATATAAGCCTGATGCCTGGGCTGGGCACACGATTTACGCATCCTCAAATTTAGACCTGAGTGAGGGTTGACTTGGGCAGGTTCTTACAGGACCACTTGCAGTCCTCAAGTGTAAGTTTTTTTGTATCTCACACGAGGCTGCCTTTTCTGTTTACTTTTCTTTATTTCTCAGGAGCCACAAACTTCTCGAAAGGCAAGCCCGTTTCATGTCTGCACCGAACTCCCAACACAGAGCTCAGCGCTTTGCCCTCAGCCTGCACGTGATGCATTGGCCGAGTGGTGGGGAAAGCTCAGGTGTTTACAACGCTGGGGAGACAACTCCGGCAGAGGTCAGCCCTTTCAAGGCTTTCATACCACGCAGAGAGATTTGCTTCTGGTCCGCGAGAGACTGATGTGTGCTGACCGGTGGAGCAGACGTGTGCCGGAAGGGCGTGGCCCGCAGCTGCCCAGTCTCTGCCTGTCCACAGGGTTCCAGTCCAGAGGTGGGTCACGTGGGGTGTGTGTGTGAGTGTGAGTGCGTGTGTCTGTCCATGCCTGTGCATTACCAGGTGGTTATTGTCTTCGAGTAAGGTCAATTTTCCATAGATCCAAATGACAGCAACATTATCTCCAAGTCAGACTACCACTTTCAAGAATTGGTTTTCTTTTTATAGTCCTGTTCTATAATTTCCAGCAAATGATGCTGGTTTTTCATGTGCAGCAACGATGCATTTCTACCTTTAATGAATGTACTTATGAATGTACATGAGATGTTTTTACATAAAAATAATATAAATGATATGTGGAAATGCTCAATATTATAAAGGAGGTAAGAAAGTGACCGAAGTTTGGGAAATAAAACCTCGAGTGCTTTTTTAGTAAACAAAAATACAATATTTTTATTGCTTAAATTTTACCCCCAATTCTTAACTATTTTCTATGAAAACCAAACTATGGCCAATGTTTTTTTCTAATTGTTGTTAGATTCTGGGAAGGAGGAAAGTCAGCAAAAAAAGTTTCCAATTTTTTTGTAAGAAGGCCATTATATCCTATAATTTCTATTAGTGCTGATAAGAAATATTACTACTTCGAAAGTCTGACGGAGACAGAGGCATAAATAGAGAGACAGAGAAAGTGAGAGAGACAGAGGTCTATTGTGTCTTTCATTGTGGCTCAGCTTTGTACTCACAATTGGTATAATTCTGTCCTACGAATCTTGAACATCAAAGAAACCTTGGTCTGTGCCAGTGACCAGATAAAAACAAAGCACTGGAAGCTGAACTCAGACCAGAGTAAATAAAATGCCCTTTCTCTTGTCAGAGAGAAAGAAAATAATTTCTTGTTTTGATTACTTTCTTGAATAGTTCTTGCCTGTCAATTCTTACTTCTGTTTTTAGCCTAATACGCATCATCTTTGGTTAATTCACCAAGTAAAATTTGCATCTGGCTGTACGGATATCTGATCTCTGGCATTATCGGTTGTCTTAGAGGACGGACTCCTGGGATTGTTTTCACAGCACCATCCCTGAGGAAGGCAGCACAGACGACGGGCCGGCAGAGGGTGGCGGAGGGGAGCTGGTGCCGGTCCACAGGCCGGACCTAATGCGGACCCAGCACACGACGTCTGGGCTGCTCCTTCCTTCACGTGCAGCAAAACTACAGCTGTGTCTGGAGCACAGTCCCTGTTCCATGGGTGATTTCATGCCCTCTCTATTTGATTAAGACTTAGAAGACATAACATGTCTTAGAAATTATCATAAAAACTATCATAATTATTAAAATAATTAAAATGAGCTATTTCCTTTATGCAGTTGTATGTACAGTACCTTCCTAAGACCAATCTATCCTCTTTTGGTGTCTAATTACACTATTAAAAAGGAAGAGAAGCTTGCAATCAATTAAGCAAACAAGCTCAGTATGTAGTTTTTTATAGTACCTTTTCCTGACTTTGATTACAAAATTACAGTGCAAGGAAGTTCAAATCTAATCAAGAAAAAATAAAAAAACCTCCCAAGAGAGGTCGGAGAAGGGTGTTCATAGCATCTGGTTAAATTATTCTTAAAAATGTTCACTCTAGCATATTGATGCATCTGTGTTTTTGGTCTTCTCTGCCATTATTTGTATGATTGAGAGATCGAGTCAGAATTACTGTGGTTGGGCCAGTTCGCCACTCAGACAGCCGCAGACTGGAACGACTTTTCCAAGTACAGAAACACAAAGACTGGACACCCTAGTGATTTTGTGAGGTTCTGCCTCTTCCTGGGAACACAATATTTGCAATCCCAGATGAGGGTCAAGCAGGGCGGGAAGGGCCCAGGCTAAGGGAGAGGGCAATTATAAATTCACGCAAGTGAGTTTCGATGCCACCCTGTACTCTTTGGGATATCTTCAGGGCATAGTGAATCCGCAGTTCCACCACATGTCCACCTGGTTCCGGAAAAATCCATCGAGTTTCTAGGATACTTGACGCTCCTGGATGAATTTCCATTGCCACATTTGCTTTGGATCCTTTGCAAGGACTGCCTACCTGTTTGTTTGTCTGGCATGGGATTTTGCAACATTTTTACAGAGTGGGATGGCGGGTTCCACAGAGCAATTAGATGCTGGCCAGCATTTCTTGGCCTGTGATTTTGGCACCATTTCAGTCCCTCTTGGTACTGCCCATTCCATCAAGGTTCACCAGCACTGTGCTATGCTAATTCTTCCAGCAATCAAGGCAGAATAGCAAATTGCTCATTTGTAGCCTCAGCTACATTTTTTTTGCCTCTTGGTTAAAGGAACAGCCATCAAAGCAATAAACTCTATAACTTTCTGCCAAAAAGATGCTCTAGACATCCAAATTGTTTTCCTAGGTATATTATATTATGTAAATGTGTCATGAGGCAAATGGTCCTCTGATAGTTACATAAAGTAAGGGCTGTGGCAAAAGCCCGCTTTGCTGTAAATGATACATGATTTTATCTGCATTGTCCTACTTAGAGTGATATTTTATTCAGTTTGTAGGAGACATTTTGGATAGATTACTCACTTCTTTTATGTCTCTTTTAGGTCATTCTTAAAGTAAGTATAATAAAAGCACATATATTTCTGTCCTGGTTGGGTGGCTCATTTGGTTGGAGTGTTGTCCCATGCAGTAAAAGGTTGTGGGTTCAGTTCTCATCAGGGCACATATCTAGTCTGAGGGTTTGATTCCTGGTTGGGGCACATACAGAAGGCAACTGATCTCTCTCTCTCTCACTCGCCCACATTCTCTCTCTCTTTCTTTCTCTTTCCTTCCCTTCCTTTTTCCCTAAAATCAATAAAACATATCCTTGGGTGAGGATTAAATGAAAAGGATATACATTTCTATGGATTAGTTTGTAAAGACTGTTACTGAATTTGCTGAAGAAGAAATTTTTGCGTTTTTAAATTATTGCAAAATAAAAATTGGTGGGCCTTACTGTTGTGTTTCTACTTTATATAATGTGTTATACAGTTTATAAGTTTTAAGCAACAAAAATATTTGAAGTGATGCATATAATATTTTGAATTATGTAGCTAAAACTTATGTTTACATAACATTATTACAGGTTCTACTGCCTACCTAAACAAATTCAAATCATCACGATGGAATCATAATGGGACAGCATAATGGAGTCAACAGTTAACTTTTTGTCCCTTACCATTCTGGAAGGAATGGGAATCTGGAAGGGAGGGAATTTCAGGAGGAAAAGGGGAAGGGTTTGCAGGAACAAGTATAAAGGACACATGGACAAAAACTAAGGGGGGGTGGAAATGGGAGGGAG
>PVKM010006256.1:0-44874 GCA_004027735.1 Carollia perspicillata
GCTCTCAACTCCTTTCTCTCTTTGTACCTCCTAGATCCATTAAATTTGCTTTAAAGCATTTCTTGAATCCATCTTCTCTTCTCTATCCCCTACTTCAATCGTCCCTGTTCACATTCCCTATCCTTTTCTGCCTGCACTATTGCCACAGATTCTAATTTCTGTATTCATTTTAGTCCCCTCAAATCCACCCTGCACACAGGTCTGCCAGAGGGACCTATATATTTAAAATAAAACAGTTCTATATCTCCCATTTCCAACATAAAAAAATCATACACATTCTTACCAGGATATATCAAATCCCAAAAACCTATGACTCCTGCCTTTCTCTCCAACATTGTCTCTATTTCTTACTCTATAATCCAGAGACGTTAAATGCTATTTGCACCTCCATGTCTTTGCTCTTCTTTTCCTTTCTCTGCCTAGCATTTCTTTCTCATCTCTTCATGTCAAGCTAACTCCTAGGAATGTTAATCCCGTAAGGTTCAACTCAACCATAATCTAATCTAGGAAACCTTCCTTGACCATACTGGGTCATATGTGAACTCTCTGGTTCACATAAACACACGTGCTTTCTAGATTACATTACAATTATTTGCATTTCAAGCCTCCAAAATGTCTGTTTTTCAAGGCACTTGCTCATCTTTGAGCAAAAACTTCAAGGTTTTTTATTCATTCATGTGCTCACCACACTTAAGAAAGTACCAGTCTGTAAGTACTCAATAAATATGGTTAAATAACTTATGAAAAGTAAAAAGAAGAGAAATTCTACCCCAAACTACTGAATGACAATTCTGTGTCAAGTGCCAAAAAATTTTACCTCCTTTAATTGTTTCAACAACCACTAGAAAATTAATGCTCAGTGAGGTAAAATAAGGTTCTGAGATTTAACCAGTCATTTCATTCCATAAGCTCTTTGTCATAATGCCCCCTTTCATAGCCCAGTTTAATTCCAAAGGGTGAGCTCCATGGTATCATCAACTCTAAATGCACTCAAAGACACAATGTGCCTTTACTGTGAAAAGTGAGAATTAGTTCGACTTGAATTTGCCACTTACTAGCTGTGAGCATTATGAAAATTATAAACTTTATAATATTCAGTTGTTTTTCTATAAAAATATTTTTAAAAGGTGTACCAGTACCTACTTAACAGGGATCTTTGTAAGAACCACAGAGAACAAATATATACCACTTAACATGATGTCTGGTAAAGATTAAACATTTAATAATCAGTTGGGAATGGTAGACTGGATTATTTCATCCAGACACATCAGAGCTACTAACAATCAGAGAAATGGCCCACCGTATTATATTCCTGCTCTGTCCCACCCTCAGAAAGAAGTGGTAACCAAGGACTACAGTCAACAGATGGTGAGAGCAATAGCCTGTCCAGACTGCGAGGAGTGGGCCGAGTGGGAAATAGAAGGGGGGATGGAGCTAGGCCATAGGCATGGGACCTGGGAGCAGCTTCTGCACTGAGCCATGCTCACCCAGGCACAGAGGGATGCGATGAGAATATCTTTGCAAACCACCCAGGGCCATGGTAAGGACATTGAGTTCCATAGCACTTCCATGTTGAACTGAACACAGGCTCTCCCACAGTGGGCAAGATATTGGCAAGAGAAATTCCTTACACTGACCATGTACAAGAATAGCAAGATTATTGGATGAGAAAAAAAAAAGACCTCTTACCACTTTCCAGAACCAGATTAGGGGTGGAACTGGGGGAAGGGAGGCACATGCACGATAGAAGTTAGAATGGAGACAGAAGAAACCACTTCACCACATGATACTTGTAGGAAGTGCAGAGGAGGGGCGAGAGGGCTGCCTGGGGCAGCCAATGTTCCGGAGGGATATTTCAGACACCCTGAGAATTGTGGGGTCTAAACACCAAGCTGGGCTCCACAGCCAAAAGCACCAGAGCTGGAAAGGAGCCCAGATAACATCAAGCTATAAACAAACAGCAGGGTTTCTGTCTGCCAGGGATGTGTGGCTGGAGAAGCAGAGAGCCTCTTAAAGAGGCAGTACACAAAATTACATTTGCAGGCATTTAACCTGGGCTACAGGAGAGGGAGGGCAGAGTAGAAAAGAAACCTTGAGAAGGGTCCGGGGTTGGTGGCTCTGGAGAGAAAACTGAAGAAACAGCCACCAGGACCCCTGTACTGTGTCATTCTGCATACTGCAGAAGCCATCCTTCTGAGGCAAAGCACTCATCTCCAAGTGGCATCAGCCTGAGGGAAAGCAGTAGCCCTGCCTAAAGGAATTACTCTGTCCAACCCTGTGGAGATTAAGCAAGGCTGCTGATTACAGCATGATTAGTTTAACAACTAAGGCAGAAAATGCAAAAAAAACAGCCAATATGGGAAGACAAAGACACAGACCCCAAATAATAAACAAGAGAATTCTGTAGAAGAAAAACTAGATGAAATGGAGGCAAGCAACTTATCAGATAGAGAGTTTAGAGCGATGATTATGAAAAAAGACATAGAAACAATTTAAAAAAAGGACCAGTCAGAAATACAGAATGCAATGCAGTGTAATAAATAATACAATGGAAGGAATAAACAATCGGTTAGATGAGGCAGAGGATCAAATCAGTGATTTGGAAGACAAGGTAGAAAAAAACATCTTGAAAAAGAAACAAAAAGAAAAAAAAATTTTTTAAATGAAGAGAGCTTAAGAAACATTTGGGATAACATGAAACATAGCAACATCTGCATCATGGGAATACCGCAAGGAGAAGAGAGAGAGCAAGGGATCAAGAACCCATTTGAAGAAATAATGACTGAAAAGTTCCCTATCTGGTGAAGGAAAAAGGCACACAAGTCCAGGGATGTCAGAGAGTCCCAAACAAGTTGTATCTAAAGAGGCCTACACCCAGATACATCACAATTAAAATGACATGGCTTAAAGGCAAGGAGAGAATCCTAGAAGCTGCAAGAGAAATGCAGGTAGTTACATACACGGGAGCACCCATTAGACTGTCATCTGATTACTCAGCAGAAATATTTCAGGCCAGAAGGGCATGGCATGAAATATTCAAGGTGCTGGAAAGCAAGGACCTATAACCAAGGCTATTTTACCCAGCCAGGCTATCACTTAAAATCAAAGGAAAATAAGGAGCTTCCCAGACAAGAAAAAGTAAAAGGAGTTTGATAACACCATACCAGTACTTCAATAAATGTTAAGGGCTTTCATTTAAGAAGAAGAAGGAAAAGGGAAAGAAATTTTTTAAAAAAACAGAAAAACAGTCTAACAATAAGATGGCACTACATATGTATCTATCAATAATTACCTCAACTATAAATGGTTTAATGTTCCCACCAAAAGACATAGGGTAGTTGAATGGATAGGAAAACAAGAACCATATATATGCTGCCATCAACAAACCCATCTCAAATCAAAAGATACACACAGGCTAAAATTAAAGGGATGGAAATGGATATATCATGCAAATGGAACAGAAAAAAAAATGGGGTAGCCGTAATTATAGCCAATACAATAGACTTTAAAACCAAGGTTGTAGTAACACAAAGAAAGACGATGCTACATAATGATAAAGGGAACAATCCAACAAAAGGATATAACCCTAGTAAACATTTATGAATCCAACATAGGAGTATAAATGTGAAGCAAATATTCATGGAATAAAGGGAGAGATCAACAGAAATACAGTCATAGTTGGGTTTTTTATACCCCACTGACTTCAATAGATAGATCTACTAAGCAGAAAATCAATAAGGAGACATAGCCTTACGACACACTAGATCAGAAGGATTTAATAGATATTTTCAGAGCATTTCATCCCAAACCAACAGAATATACATACTTTCCAAGTGCACATGCAAAGTTTTCTAGGATAGAAAACAGCATAATGTTATGAAACAAAATGAGTCTCAACAAATTTAAGAAGACTGAATCATATCAAGTATCTTCTCTAACCACAACGCTATGAAACTAGACGTTAACCACAAGAACATTGAAAAACTAGCAAATTAATGGAAACTAAATAACATGTTATTAAACAATGGATGGGTCAACAATAAGATCAATCAAGGAATCAAAAGATACCTTGAAACAAATGAAAATGAGAACATAACAATCCAAAATCACTTTGGGACACTGGAAGGAAATCCTAAGAGGAAAATTAATAGCATTAAAGGTCTATCTAAAAAAAAATAATAAGAAGAAAGAATAAAGCTCAAATAAACAATCTAACTATACACTTAAAGGAACTTGAAAAAGAGCAATTAAAGCCCCAGGTGAGTAGAAGGAAGGCAATAATAAAGATCAGAGCAGAAATAAACGAGTCTAAAAAAAGATACAAAAGATTAATGTATCCAAGAGCTGGTTCTCTGAAAAGATAAACAAGATTGACAAACATTTATCAGATTGAAGAAAAAAAAAAGACAGGACTCCACTCCAGGAAGAAAAACAATCCAATTAAAAAATGGACAAAAGACCTGAACAGGCACTTCCCCAACAAGGACATACAGAGGACCCAGAGACAAATGAAAGGACCCTCAGCATCACTAGCAATTAGAGAGATGCAAATTAAAACCACAATGAGATAGCACTCCACACCAGTCAGAATGGCCATCATAACCAAGTCAACAAACAACAGTACTGGTGAGGTTGTGGAGCAAAGGGAACCCTAGTGCACTGTTGGTGGGAATACAGACTGATGCAGCCACTGTAGAAAACAGTATAGAATTCCCTCAAAATACTAAAAATGGAACTGCCTTTTGACCCAGCAATTCCACTGCTTGGATTGTACCCTAAGAATCCTGAAACACTAATTCAAAAGAAACTATGCACCCCAATGTTCATAGCAGCATTTTTAAAAAAATAGCCAAGTGCTAGAAGCAACCTAAGTGCCCATCAGTAAATGAATGGATCAAAAAACTGTGGTACATTCACACGATGGAATTCTATGCAGCACAAAGAAAGAAGGAGCTCCTACCCTTTGTGACAGCACAGATGGAACTGGAAAGCATCATGCTAAATGAAATAAACCAGGTGGTGAAAGACAAATACCATACTATCTCACCTGTAAGTGGAACCTAATCAACAAGAGAAATAAGCAAGCAAAATATAATCAGAGACATTGAAATAAAGAACAAAATGACAATAACAAGAGGGGAGGTTGAAGGAGATGATGGGGGGTCATAAGGGGGAAGGACTGTCAAGGAACATGTATAAAGGACATGTGCACAAAGCCAAAGGGGGGTAGGATCAAAGGTGGAAGGTGGGGATGGCTGGGGGAGTGGTGAGGGGAAATAGAAACAACTGTACTTGAGCAACAATTAAAAAAAAAACAGAAAACACCAAATAAAATGGAAAAAAAGAGAAAGGACCCAAATAAATAAAATCAGAAATGAAAGAGAAGAAATAACAACTGACACCAATGACATGTAAAGGATTGTAAGAAAATATGAACAACTATATGCCAGCAACTGGACAACCTGGATGAAATGGAAAATGCCTAGGAACATGCAATCTTCCAGGCCTAAATCAGGAAGGATCAGAGAATCTGAATAGACAGATTACACCTAGTGAAAATGAAGCAGTAATTAAGAAACTCCAAAAAAAACAAAAGCCTTGGACTTTGCCAGGGAATTTTACCAAATACTCCAAGAAGAACTACCACCTCTGCTTGTCAAACTATTTCAAAAAATTCAAGTGAAGGGAAGGCTCTCCACTCATTTTACAAGGCCAGCATTATCCTAATGCCAAAGCCAGACAAAGATAGTACAAAGAAAATTACAGGCCAGTATCCCTGATGAATATATCCTGAACAAAATATTAGCGAACTGAACAAATAAATGTATCAAAAAGATAATACACATGATCAAGTGGGATTTATTCTGGGAATGAGAAGTAGGTACAACATTTGCAAATAAATAAATATGATGCACAACATAAACAAATGGGGGCTGAATACCACATGATCATATCAGTAGATTAGATTCAGAAAAAGTATTTGATAAAATTCAGCACCCATTTATGATAAAGACTCTCAGCAAAGTGGGAATAGAGGGAACATACCTAAACATAATAAAAGCCACACATGACAAGCCCACTGCCAGCATCATACTCAATGGACAGAAAACTGTAAGTGTCCCCCTTAAGAACAGGAACAAAATGGGGATACCCACTTTTACCTCTCTTATGCAACATAATACTGGAGGTCCTAAGAACAGCAATCAGACAATAAGAAGAAATAAAAAGACATCCAAATTAGAAAGGAAGAAGTAAAACTTTCATCATTTGCAGATGACATGATACTGGATCTAGAGATCCCCAAGGATCCCACCAAGAAATGACTAGAACTGATTAATGAATTCAGCAAAGTAGCAGGATACAAAATTAATATCTAGAAATCAGTTGCATTTTACATGGCAATAAGGAACCAACAGAAAGGGAAATGAAGAAAACAACCCCATTTACAATTACCTCAAAAAAGAATAAAATACCTAGGAATAAAGCTGACCAAGGATGTAAAAGACCTGTACTTGAGAATTTTAAAACACTGAAGAGAGAAATTAAAGATACAAATAATTGGAAGCACATTCTATGTTCATGGATAGGAAGAATTAATATCATTAAAAGGTCCATACTACTCAAAGCAGTCTATAGATTCAATGCAATTCCTTTCAAGATTCCAATGATGTATTTTACAGAACTAAAACAAACATTTCAAAAAATTTTATGGAACCACAAAAGGCCCCATATAGCAACAGAGATCCTGAGAAAGAACAACATTGCTAACAACATCACAGTAGCTAATGTGAAACTATACTGTAAGGCCATAGCAATCAAAACAGCCTGGTACTGGCATAAAAAGACACATAGATCAATGGAACAGACTAAAGAGCCAAGAAATAAAACCACATCTATATAGTCAATTAATATTCAACAGAGGAAGCAAGCACATACAATAGGCTAAAGATAGTATATTCAATAAATGGTGTTGGGAAAATTGAACAGATGCATACAGAAAAGTGAAACCAGACCACCTTCCTACACAATACACAAGAATAAATTCAAAATGGGCCAAAGATTTAAACATATACCTGAAACCATAAAAACCCTAGAAGAAAACATCGGCAGCAAAACCTTAGACATCGCATGTAGCAATTTTTTATTGGATATAGCTCACCAAAGAATACAAAAGCAAAAATAAACAAATGGGACTATATCAAACAAAAAGATTTGTACAGCAAAGGACACTGTCGACAAAGTAAAAAGACCACCCACAGAATGAGAGAACATACTCACTGATACATCTGATGAGAGGCTGCCTTTTGACCCAGGGCCTCCAATTCTGGAAATTCATCCAAAGAAAATCGAAACACTAATTCAAAAGAACATAAGCACCCCTATGTTCATTGTAGCATATTTACAATTCTCCAGATATGGAAACAGCTCAATTGTCCATCAGTGGATGAGGAAATAAAACAACTATGGGACATTTATGCAATGGAATACTATCTGGCCATAAAAAAAAGAAGAAAACTGTGCTCTTTGCAATCGTATGGACCTGGAGAACATTATGCTAAGTGAAATAAGTCAGTCAGAGAAAGACAAATACCAAAAGATTTCACTCATATGTGGAATTTAATAAACAACCTGAGCTAACAAGGAAAATGGGGACAGACTCATAGATGGAGAACAGAATAATAGCTTGTGGGTGGGGAGGTTAGGAGGTGGATAGATGGAGCAAAAAGGAGAAAGTACTCATGCATATGGACAACAGAGTGGTAACTGCTGCGGGGAGAGGAGTATAAGGGCACTAAGTGGAAAAGAAAATGCAATAAAGTTTAAATGAAAAAAGGTGTTAAAGTGTTGTCAGGGGAAGTGCTGGACCAAAGTGGCCTGTCAATATAGCCTGGGGAAAGAAGGAATTGATTGCGAGGTGGACCCACCCAAAGCATGCAGAAGTTTAGGAGGTTAATTAGTCATTCTGAGAAATCACCTGGTCTGTCCCAAACCTGAAGTTAATATAAACCCAGATGAACAAAGAAACATCTCTCATGCTCCTGGCTCACTGCTTTGGACCTGCACTTGGACAGTGCACTGGCCTGTCTTCTCTAAGGGTCGCGTGCCTTTAGCAATGATGTGGCTCATGGCCTCCAGGAGGGAATTTCTTCCTCTTGCTGACATGATGAAGTATTCTCCGGTGCCTTGGCACACTCCTTGCCCAGAAGCATGGGACCTGGTGGCCCTAGAAGCCACATGGCCAGTGGCAGCACTGGCTCCACACTCTGCCTCCAATACAGAGCCTGAAGTTAGACAGCAGCTGAGAACAAGCTAAGCTACCTGGATGACCACTTAGCAGCTTTCTTGGGTTCCAAAGAATGGTACTTCTTTATGGAGCAGGAATTCTTGACCCTGCCTTTTTTTCATAGTCTTGTTGAGGATGACTAGGTTTTGTCTGGGTTTTCTGGAGATGAGTATTGAGACGGAAAGTTTACCATTCTTCCAGATTGTGCAGTATTTGAATAAAAACCTTCCTCTTCTCACCAGCTTCTGCCACTGGAGGCATAAGTAGATATGCTTTGCTTCCTCACACAATCAAAAGAAGGACAATACCAGTATAAAGACCAAAAACAACCAGAACTGCCTGAAAATCAAACTGTATGGAAGTCTGACAACCAAGAAGTTGAAGAAAAAACATTCAGACTGGTAGGTGGGGCAGAGACAGGCAGCCAGTGCAGAGAGGACCCATGGCAAGTGGACAGACCAGGCTGCCCGAGGCAGTGGCTGGTGGACCAGGCAGTCCCATACTCATGTGCAGATAAACCAGAAGGAGCAACTGGGAAGCAAGACAGATGACACAACCCAGGGTCCCAGTGTAGGAAATTAAAGACTCAAAACTTCGTGCTGTAAAAACCTGTGGGGGGTTAGGTGGCAGGAGAAACTCCCAGCCACACAGGAGAGTTTGTTGGAGATACTCACGGGGTCCTAGAACCCACACAAACCCACCCACCCAGGAATCAGCACCAGAAGGGCCCAATTTGCTTGTGGGTAGTAGGAGAAGTGACTGAAAGCCAGCCAAGAGCTGAGCAAGCAGCATTGTTCTCTCTCAGATCCCTCCCTCACATAGAGAGCCACAACACAGCAAAGAGAGTGGCCCCGCCATGGTGAATACTTAAGGCTCCACCCCATATGATATAACAGGTGTACCAAGACAAAGAAACATGGTCCAAATGAAAGAACAGACCAAACCTCCAGAAAAAGAACTAAATGACAAGAAGATAGCCAACCTATCAGGTGCAGAGTTCAAAACACTGGTAATCAGGATGCTCACAGAAATTATTGAGTATGGATGCAAAATAGAGAAAGAAGTAAAGGCTATGCAAAGTGAAATAAAGGAAAATATACAGGAAACCAACAGTGAAGGTAAGGAAACTGGGACTAAAATCAACGATTTGTAACAGAAGGAAGAAATAAACATTCAACTGGAACAGAATGAAGAAACAAGAATTTTAAAAAATGAGAAGTTTAGGAACCTTTGGGACAACTTTAAAGGTTCCAATATCTGAATCATAGGAGTGCCAGAAGTAGAAGAGGAAGAGAAAGAAATTGAAAACTTATTTGAAAAAAATAATGAAGAAGAACTTCCCCAATCTGATGAAGGATAGACTTTGAGGAAGTTCAGGAAGCCCAGAGAGTCCCAAAGAAGTTGAACTCAAGCAGGAACACACTAAAACATATCTTAATTACATTACCTAAGGTTAAAGATAAGGAGGAAATCTTTAAAGCAGCAAGAGAAAAGGAGTTACCTACAAAGGAGTTCCCATAAGACTATCAGCTGATTTCCCAAAGAACCCTCACAGGTAAGAAGGGGCTGGAAAGAAGTATTCCAAGTCATGAAAGGCAAGGACTTACATCCAAGATTACCCTTTCCATCAAAGCTATCACTTAGAATGGAAGGGCAGATAAAGTGCCTCCAAGATAAGGTCAGGTTAAAGAAGTTCATCATCACCAAGCCCTTATTATATGAAATGCTAAAGGGAGTTATCTAAGACATAGAAAAAGATCAAAAACTGTGAACAGTAAAATGACAACTCACAACTATCAACAATGAACCTAAAAACAAAAACAAACACAAACTAAGTGAACAACTAGAACAGGAACAGAAGCACAGAAATGGAGATCACATTGAGAGTTATTAGTGGGGAGGGGTCAGTGGGAGAAAAGGTATAGAGAATAAGAAGCATAATTCACAGCTAAAAAATAGACAGGGGGCAGTTAAAAATAGTGTAGGAAATGGAAAAGCCAAAGAACTTATATGTATAACCCATGGACATGAATCAAGGGGGGTGTAATGCCAGTAAGAGGGGAGGTGCAGAGAGAAGAGGACGAAGGGAAGAAAAAAATGGAACAATTGTAATAGAATAATCAACATACTTTAAAAAGATGTATTCTGTAGTAAAAAAAGATGTACTAGAAAACTCAAATAATTATAAACCATTTAATTCCTTTTTCTGTATCACCCCTACAGGGAAAGTATGTTTAGAAGAAGAAACGGACAATCTTAGGAAGAAAATACTTGATATCTGGAGGTATGAAAAATGTTGCAATGTGGAAGAATCCAGTTCAGGGCATTTGATTTACTACACAAACTAATCATCATTTCATCTGTTTTCTGCATATTTCCTGAAAATATAAAGCTTGGGAAACGTCTTGTTTCTTTGTGCCTTCTTACTTCTTGCAAAACTCAGTTGCAGTGTGAAACTGTGCAGCCTCTTAGCAATTCATCAAGATGGCTGATGAACTCAGAATTTTTGCTACGTTCTGTTTTTTTTTTTTAATCCCCTATTCATTGGTTTTGTTGGATAAAGAATTTGAAGCCAACTTATGCCTATTTTTCATGCAAATCTTGGCACCTTCAAAAGTTTACCAGATCTTTCAGAGCAATTTAAAATCAATTTGAGGAAAAGTCTACACTGAAAGAGCAAGTGTGGACCTGCCCAATTATTCAGAGAATGTTCAGCAATGGAAAGATGGGCTGCAGATGTGTACAATCTGTGCAGGTACGAGGGGTGTACAATCTGTGTTGCAATGCTCCCTTCTGCGGCAGAAACAAAGTAGGGATCTGATTCTTTCTGTGAACATTTCTATTTTAATTATTTCTGTACTTTCATTAATAAAAAATCAAAATAAATTATTTACATTTTTGTTAAAGCTTAAGAAGAAAGATGATGAATAATGATAACTTGAGGATGTTTCCTCTATTGTGGTTTTCTGTTTATAAGATTTACAAGGCTATTTACCCTGAATGCTTACTGGAAGCCTTACAAATTGCTCTAAAAATTTTCTGCCTACACCTAAAAAATATAATGATTTTCCATTTAAATAATTCATTCCATGTAAACAAATTTAATATTTGCTAACATGCTTGGGATGCAGTGATGGCACATTCTCTGGAGTTCATGCTGGGCCTGTTTGTGCTGTACAGACAGAGGTTGTCATTGGTTTAAAAAAAACGAGGGTCAAGGTGACATGACAAAAGTGTCTCTGGCATTTAAGAGTTAGGCAGTTCTTTCTATGTGTGCATTTTGCGGGACATCAATTGTTTTAGAGCTTGCCTTGCCACTTCGCAATTGAACAAATTAACAAACTATATTTAAGGTAGGAAAACATATTGTTCTAATACATAAGCTTTTCTTTTGAAGTTGCTAGATATTTCTAACCAAGTACTAACAGGATTCCAGAAGTGATTACCCAATGGATATCAAAAGTTTCAGAACTAGTCAACTGTCCATAGATTAAATTACTTTTCTGCCATAGGTTGACTTATGGATGCCAACCAATTTCTCAGCAGTCTCCGGCCTGTATCAAATGATTATACTCTCAACTGTTCCTAGACAAATAATGCTGTATTTCTGATTAGCTCATTCATCTCTTCATTAGCTTCATATTAAGAGTGGTCCTCATTAGGCTGAAGAACCACGGTACCTATGAAAACACCACACTAGCACAACAAATAAACACCTAATTTTCCGAAGCATACAGGGATTGACAAAAGTAGGTTTACAGTTGTTTGTATGGAAAATAACACAACAGTAAATAACAATACAAGAATAATGTCTTTCACATACTCACAACTGTAAACCTACTTTTGCCCACCCCACAGGTACCTTCATTAATGTAAAAGAGAGGTTACTCTTTCAAGGTATATTATTTTCTTATAACATATTTCAGTGAAAATTGAGGATATAGGGTGGAAGTACACTTGCCAAGAAAACAGTCATAGGTCAATAAAGTTATCAAATATAAACAAGGAAACTAGACATTTACCATTGAATAAAATCTACGTTTATATGGCCTAATTATCGCATAGTCGTTTACAGCAATAGAAGAACTCTCACTAATGGCTGTCATCATGAGTTAGATGAGCACCATAACTACAGGTATATTTTTTTCTGCTGAAAATGTAAATTTTAAAATTCTGTACTTAGGGTTTAAAATATGGTCCTTTTATCATTGACTTATGTAAAGTCAAAAACACAAATTTATTGAGGCACAGAAAGTCCAGGATGTCTCAATAGATAATCAAGACAGGATGTCAAGACACGTTAAATCCTTAATTTTGGGATACAATTATCAATTTTTTAAAGTGAGCTATTATATCTAGGCAGTAGCATAAGATTTTCCATACTTTAGATGAGATTTTGTCCAGTAAACATTCAAGATGTTTAAATAGGCCAAATCTGAAGTAGTATTTGAGACTAAAATAATGATAAGCATTTGTGGGTGTTCTTTTAATCTGTTGCCTTTATCAAATGTTACAGATGATCAACATTTGCAACTGTACTGCTTTCCTTGTACTAAAAAAACTGATTTCAATTTATTACCTATCCTTTACTTATTTCATGTTCCTTTTAAGAGTGGTAGTCATTGAATCATTGAGTCATTGTAATAAAATCAGATAATCTTACATTTCTTCCAAGAATTGTATTTCTTATATAATGTGGTTTACTTGAAAACTCTTTCATAACATAGTATGAATTAACATTTTACCATATAACCCTAATTCTCAAGATATAATTACTCAGTTCATAATACAAGAAACTTAATAAATACACTTGAAAGTAAAGAACTTTTTTTATTTTTCATTTTCATTATTGTTCAAATACAGTTTTCTGCCTTTTACCCCCATCTCAGCCCGCCCACTCCCAGCCTTCCCCACCTCCCTCCCATTTCCACTCCCCCTTGTTATTGTCCATGTGTCCTTTATACTTGTTCCTGTGAACCCTTCCCCTTTTCCCCTGAAATTCTCTTCCCTCTCCCCTCTGGTTACTGTCAGCCTGTTCTCAATTTCAGTGTCTTTGGACATATTTTGCTTGCTTGTTTGTTTTGTTGATTAGGTCCCTGTTAAAAGTGAGATCATATGGTATTTGTCTTTCACTGCCTGGCTTATTTTGCTTAGCATAATATTTTCCAGTTCCATCCATGCTGTCACAAAGGGTAGGAACACCAACTTATACCATACACAAAAATGAATTCAAGGTAGATAAAAGATTTAAATGTAAGTCATGGCACTATTAAAGTTCTAGGGGAGAACACAGGCAGGAAAATCTCAGATATCTCATGCAGCAATATTTTCCCTGATATGTCCCCTAGAGCAAGGGATATAAATGAAAGAATAAACAAATGGATCTCATCAAAATAAAAAAAAGACTTCTGCATGGCTAAAGAAAACAGCATTAAAATAAAAAGAGAACAGATCATATGGGAAAACATATTTGCCAATGATACCTCAGACAAGGGTCTAATCTCCAAAATATATAAAGAACCTACACTACTCCACTCTAAGAAGACAAGCCACCCAATTAAGAAATGGGCAAGGGACTTGAACAGACACTTTTCCAAGGAGGACATACAGAGGATCCAGAGACACATGAAAAGATGCTCAGTATCACTAGCCATCAGAGAGATGGAAATGAAAGTAAAAGAACTCTTAGCAGGAAAAAATGAACTTCAAGTATGCTAGGGCAGAGAGAAGTATAATATGGACTGTGCACAGACTTCTATGTCTGGATTCATTCAAGATGCAAAATTTTGTCACAACTGCCTTCAAAGTGTCATCTGTAACATATGTTCCTTTACACTGAAAAGAAACAGAGCTGGAACACTGAGCAATGTAAAAGCAAGCAACAGCAATATTCATATACCATGTACCATGCAAACTGCATGTGGAAGCAAAGAATATCACATTAGTTTGGTGCATATAAACTCAGAAATTTGAGTAAGCACTATTAGCCAAACAATTGCCAAGGACAAAAATGCCCTCCAGTCTTCCATGTCCCCTCTTTCCTTGGCTTTGGGGATCACTAACTTTAATTTGCTTTTTATCTAATTCAATATCACTTGAAAACTTTTTTTAAAAATCCAACTGTATAAAGCACTATGTTAGTCTCTTAAGAAAATTCAAAAAAAAATGTCAAATATAGTCACTACTTCTAAAAGTTTAAAAATAGGAGACAGAATTCACTTCCAGCTGAGGGATGTCCTGATCCACGAGGAACTAACAAGACAGAAGCTAAGAATTTAAGCCCCTGGAGCAGAGGCTCTCAAATGACTGCACATTGGAATCATCTGCAGAGCTCCAGAAAACACTGAGGTCTGGGCCCCATGCCAAAAAATACTGATTCGTCTAGGAGTTTGAGGACTTTTACATGTTTCCCAGGTCATCTTACTACTCAGACAACTTTAAAACAATTGCTCCAGGTCATTCATTTATTTCAGTTATTCTCAATCATGACTGATTTTGCCCCCAAGGGAACACCTGGCAAAGTCTGGACACATGTTTGCGTTTTGTGGCAGGGGAAGTGCTACTAGCATCCACTGAGTACAGGCCAGAAATACTGGTGAACATCCTGTAATGTATGTGACATCCCCATAACAAAGAATCATCAGACTAAGAGTGTCAAGATTGAGAAGTCCCAATTCATTTATTCAAGAACTATGAGCCACAGAACCCAACTCTATGCCAGACCCTTTGCCAGGTTCTGGGAACCCAGAAATGAAGGACACAAGCCCTGTCTTCTGGAATTACCATTCCACAAGCAAGGACAGTGAAGCACTCCTCAATAGAGCTGATCACAGGGGAATGTGTGAAATGAGAAACAATGCCTAAGCTTTTCAGGAGGGTGAAGGGACGCTTCTAAAAGGACAGCACTCTCCATCAGCATCAGCTCTTGGCAATGGCTGGGACACTGCTGGACTCATATTTTCTGGGTTCAAATCTTGACTTTACCACACAAACTAGCTGTGCCTTTGGACATTACAGAACTTCACTGAGCCTCAGTTTTCTGATCTGTAAAATCCAGAAAATAATTCTCAAAATGCAAATTGGGTGAGCTATTATATCTGAAGGACTTAAAATGGTGCCAAGCATAAAGTAGGTACTTAACACTTTGGCTATTATTATTGTGGTTTTTATTACATTTTTATGGAAGGATGTATACAAGTTAGTCAAGTACAAAAGATAATTCCAGGCAAAGTTGAAAATTAGTTGCAGAAATAATCAGAAGCAATGGTATACCATTTGAGAGAACTATACTGAGTTGGGGCTTAGCAAGAATTGAACATAGAGAGGTAGGTAAGTAGAGAAGACTGGCAGCAAAAACTTCCCAGTTTCACCCATCCCTGCACCCATATGCTTTGCTATGTAGATTTGTAATTATCCCATCACAAGTCTATTTCCCTACCCTTTATACATGGTCAGCTTTATGTCTTACTTTTGCTAATGGACTACCACAGAAGTGGCAATGTGCCAGGCCCAAACCCAGGCTTCAGGAGTCCTATGAACTTCCACTCTCTCTCCTGGAATCTTGCTCGAGAACCAGAAAACAAGCTCTGGCTAGCCTGATGGATAAAACTTTTTTTACTTAATTTTTCTATCACACTACCCAATAGCCAGCCATCAGACACCTGCCAGCTAGGCACAGGTGCATGACATTTATGTAAGGTCAGCTAAGCCTGAGCAATATATCAGCAAAATTCTCCAGCTGACCTGTAGAAACATAAAGAATAAATGTTTGTTGTTTTGAGCCACTCTACTTTGGGATTGTTTGTTATGTAGCATCCTTGTAGCAATAGATAACTGAGACAGAAATAGCCAAATTATGGGTGATATGATACTCCATGTCATGGAATTTGCAGTTAAAACTTCAACCTTGATGCTAATGAGTAGTCACTGAATGACATTCAGCAGGAGACATTTAGAAATATTTTTAAGAAAAAATGTTCTGGCAGCGATATGGAAAAGGATCACAATGGGGCAAACCTAGAGTTGCAGCTGGAGCTATGAAAAGAATTTGATGTCCTAGTTGCCAGTGGCTATCATCACTAATCACAGAGAATTAAGAGCTGTGATTAAGAACAAACTAACAGTAACCAGAGGGGAGGTGGAAAGGGATAATGGGGGGAAAGGGGGCAGGGTTATTAGGAACATGTATAAAGGACACATGGACAAAACCAAAGGCGGGTAGTATGGAGGGTGGGAGGTGGGGCTGACTGGGGTGGGAGGGAGTGGTGAGGTAAAAATGGAGACAACTGCACTTGAACATCAATTTTTAAAAATTACCAATGAAAAAAATAAAATAATTATATCCATAAAAACCTATGAAAAGATTCCAAATTTTTAATCGGAATGTAGAGTTTAAAAATTGTGACCTTTAAGTGTAATATTGATATACCCCCAAAAAGTTCTAGAAAACTATTAAAATCCCTAAGACTATTTTATGCCCAATTAATCTTTCATTCTCTTTTGACGGAATTACTAAAATGGTAAAAGCCGGATTGATAACAGACACAGTATATCTCAATTCATGCAGAGCTCAGATGACCATCTTTTGGTGATGGTAGGAAAAGACTTGTTCTGTGAATGGGAAGATAACTTGTAAGCTCCCTTTCAACTCTGCTAGGATTCTCCTGGGAAGAGGAGGTAAAATACTGGGGGCTCCATGCAGTCTTTTGTTTATAATAGTTGCCATAAAATTTAGAAACTACCTTTGCACTCTGAAACAAGTAAGACACGAGTTATAAAACCCAACCTAAATACCTTACATATACCCCTACAGAACAGCTCTATGAGATTTATAAAGTACCATTGACCACATTTTACAGAAAAGTCAGAGAATATGTGACTCCCAGGCTCTTAAGCAGAATAGAAAATAGAACTAAAGTCTCAGTAATTTCCATTAAATATCTATGCCTGCCTCTTGCTTCAATACACTCAGCCACAATATTCTTTTAGTTTCAGGAAATAATCAGCCACAATATTCTTTTAGTTTTAGGAAATAATCACTTAGCCTTTACCTAAATTATAATAAATAGTTTTGAACCCTTTCTTTTCTCAGATCTTTTTTCATTCCATCTGTATTTCAATTTGCTACCCAGGCCAATTCTCAGTTTCATATCCTTAAGTTTTCTTCTTCTCTTTACACGTTTCTCCTGACTTTCTTCCTTTCCAGCTGCTCAGACTGTGAATCTGCTTCTTCTCCCATCCAATTCCCAATTCCAAGTCAGTTTCTACATGGAACACAAACCTCAGCCATCTGAGGGCCTTTAAAATGTCCATATGCGGTCAGAAATAATTTCTCTACCATTTGGTCTGTTTCAGTGTTTCCAAAATGACTATAATAAATCTGTGAATCATGTATAGAACACTTTTTTTTCAGACCATGGTTTCGTTTATGACTTTCAAAGTCCTGGATAATTTACTACCCGTCCCCTACAAACTACCTGCGTCTCTCACGGTAGCAGGTGACTCAAACTACACAAGTGTTACAGCACACGTCGCCCACAGGGAATGGGCTCCCTTTGTTCAAAGGTTCTCATGGACTAACCTTTCTTAGAGGATAGACATTTTTTCATCCCTTTTCCAAAGGAATAAAAATAAAATTTATTAAGAATTAACAGATTTTATTGTCCTCAAAATGTTCCCTACTGTCAATTCTTGTTCTCCTTATTTTACAGTCCACAGAACAGTTAAAAATAAAATGTTCAATAAGTGTTCAAGACCCAAAAATATTCTTCATAAGTTAGTAATATGATAATCAACTTTATTCATAGTTACTTAAAATCATGAAAATAATACACAGAAAGGTAGGCATATCTATAATATAAAGAATATGGAGTCATTACTATCTTTCATTTTCTAAGTTTAACTTTTATTATGAAAGTAATATATTTTTTACATACTCACAATACAAAGAAAGGTTAGGAAGAAAGATCAAAGGGCTAAGGACAACTACTAATATGTTAATATTTTTCTAGTCCGTTTTTAATAAATACATTTACGTAATTGATTGTACTGGATATTAGGTTCTATAATGTTTTTACTTAAAAATACAGCATATTATCCCATTTGACCATAGTTTTATTAAAATAATATATTGAATATTTTAGATGTTCCAGGTTCTGTGCTAAGAAATTTACATGAGGA
The DNA here is from genome assembly GCA_004027735.1 of Carollia perspicillata. Classification (NCBI taxonomy): domain Eukaryota; kingdom Metazoa; phylum Chordata; class Mammalia; order Chiroptera; family Phyllostomidae; genus Carollia; species Carollia perspicillata. Next base: position 18,464 of record PVKM010006256.1, read on the forward strand.
GATTAATTTAATCATTGCAACCATATTTTCAGGTAATTAAACATCCTATGTTTTAAAAAAATTAAGGTAATTATTGTCCTAATTTTACAAATAGATAAACTATGGCATGGAGATATTACCATTCTGCCCATGTTTCATATTTTTTTAATTATGTGGAAAAATTGAACTGAGGTGCTTGTTAAAAATACAAATTCATGTACCTCTATTCAAAAACTTCTGAATCAAAATATGGGGAATTATGTTTTCAACTTGTATCTCAAACGATTTTTTCTGCTCTACCGAAATGTGAGAACTATTGAAGCTTTGTAACGACTTCTAGATTTGCATCATCTACCCATAACCAATAGCATATTTATGTTGTTCATTTTTTTCAGGCACTTACTTTGAACCATGTGTAGGGGCATGAAAGTCTTACACATGATTATGTTAGGCAAATTGAAAGAAAGTTATCCCAGGGGAGAAAATAAATTAGTTTACGGCTTCTACCTGGGATACTTACAGGTGATGAAATTGAACTGCATCCTCCCAATACAGTCTCTATTTTACTGTCTTTTATCTCAACTTCCAAAATAATTTCAATTTTAGTTGGCTTCTACCTAAGTTCTTTAATTTTATCTAGTTGATGTGACCGCCTGCTTTATTCTCTTCTTGAGATTAAAAATAATTTACTACCCAAACGGTGATCATGGAGACATTTCTCACCAGCCATGTCTGAATTTTTCAGGAGAAAAGGAAATTTGGACATTTGGTAGTTAGTGCTTTTATCCAGGACCACATTACTTCTGGACTTCACACACACACACACACACACACACACACACACACACCACCTCTATATTTGCTATACTGTCCACATATTTCATATTGTGGAAGTGATCCTGCTTTATAATACATATCATCTGAAAGAAGGTGGCACCCTTAGTTTGTCACCCAAACTAAGTTAAAGGTTCTAACAGATCTAATTTAGAGTAAGATCCAATACATCTTGTAGTAAAAGTGACGCTCTGGTCTCAGCTCAGTTCAGTGGCTGTTGCTAATTCGGTTTACTATACCGAAAGTCAGCAGGCTATTCCAGCTCTTCGGCTTTCCTTTTTGCTGTAGGGTTAGGCCCATCATCCCTGGTGAAAACCCATTCCTTGTGATACAGCCTATCGGCACCAACAATCAACCCGAAAGTAATGGAGTCACTCAGCAAATTCTGTAATACATATCTCCTCCTGAAATATTGTCCCTAAATATGTGCAATAGAATACACCACTTTTAGTTGCAAATTATTTTAGAGCATATCTCACATTTTGATTCTCAATTTTGAATCAGAGCTCACTTCACTGAAAAGACTTATTCAAAAAATATTTCCAAGAAAAGTACTCAGGTAATTTCTTTTCTGAGCTCTTGAGTGGCTGGATATAAAAGTTCATCTTTACAGTTTCAGAAAAGTCTGAGGTCAACCTGATTCTTGTTTCTTGGTACATATTTTTTTAAAAAAAATTTTTATTTAAAAATTTAAATAATCAAATAATTTAAAAATAAATATTTTTAAATTGATTTGTTCAAGTACACCAGTCTCCATTTTCCCCCTACCACCCCACCACCTTGGCCATCCCCACTCCTCACCCTTGATCCTACCCTTCTTTGGTTTTGTCTATGTGTCCTTTATGTATGTTCCTGAAAACCCTCCCCCTTCCTCCCCCCATTATCCCCTCCCACCTCCCCTCTGGTTACTGTCAGTTCATTCTTAATTTCAATGTCTCTGGTTATATTTTGCTTGCTGGTTTGTTTTGTCGATTAGGCTCCACTTATAGGTGAGATCATACGGTATTTGTCTTTCACTGCCTGGCTTATTTCACTTAGCATAATGCTCTCCAGTTCCATCCATGCTGTCACAAAGGGTAGGAGCTCCTTCATTCTTTCTGCTGTGTAGTATTCCATCATGTCAATTTAACCATAGATTTTTGATTCATTCATTTACTGATGGCCACTTAGATTGCTTCCAGCACTAGGCTACTGTAAATTGTGCTGCTATGAAACAGCATTAAAATGAAAAGAAAACCAACCATATGGGAAAATATATTTGCCAATGATACCTCAGACAGGGGTTTGATCTCCAAAATGTATAAAGAACTCACACAACTCCAGTCCATGAGGACAAACAATCCAATTAAAAAATAGGCAAAGGACCTGAACAGACACTTCCCCAAGAGGGTCCAGAGACATATTAAAAGATGCTCAGCATCACTGGCCATCAAAGAGATGCAAATTAAAACCACAATGAGATACCACTTCACACCAGTCAGAATGGCCACCATAAACAAGTGATAGCCATCATGAACAAATGATGGAGAAAAGGAAACCCTAGTGCACTGTTGGTGGGATTGCAGACTGGTGCAGTCACTATGGGAAACAGTAAGGAATTTCCTCAGAAAACTAAAAATGGCACTGCCTTTTGACCTGGCAATTCCACTGCTGGGACTACACCCTAAGAACCCTGAGACTCCAGTTCAAAAGAACTGATGCACCCAATGTTTACAGCAGCACAATCTTGGTACATATTTCTTAATGGTTATAGCATTGTTGCTATAGATCTGTAATGCAAGTGTTTTTCTATTATATTACTAGGTATGAATTAGGTTTTGTCTAAAGTGTGATTATTACTTCCAACAGGCAAGTCAAATTTGTTTTGTTCAATCATTTTTTAGCTTCAAAATGTTTTCTTCCTCACCTATAAGTTGACAATACAAACAAACAAGCAAACTGTAACCACAGACATTGAAATTAAGAATGAACTGATGGTAACCAGAGGGGAGGTGGGAGGGGATAATGGGGGGGAAGGGGGAAGGGTTGTCAAGGGATATGTATAAAGGACAAACAAATCCAAATGGGGGTAGGATTCAGGGTAGGAGATACGGATGGCTAGGGTGGGAGGGAGTGGTGCAAGGAAAATGGAGACAATTATATTTAAACAACAATAAAAAATAATATTTAAAATAAAAATATAAAAAACAAAAGAAGCTGAGTGAAACTTCATTAATAAAATCTTAGTGAAAAGCACAAAAAAAAAGAAATGTTTTCTTCCTTTATGCTTTAATTATAGCTTCTATCATATTGATTTTATTCCTATATTGGAAATACCATGTAATTCTGGAGAATATTTTTGTGGTTTTCCCCTATACACTTTTCATCTTTTAGCTCTGTACTATAGCTGACAAACATAAAAGAAACACTGGTTTTCAAATATAATTCCAGTATCAAAAATTTGAAAACTGTACTTGAACAACAATTAAAATAAAAAATTATAAAAAAAGAAAAAAATTCAGAAATGTAATATAAGCATTACAATTTCAAAAGAATTCTCAAAATAATCTAAAACCTTCAACTTGGAATTTTTGAGTAGATAAGCAAGCTCACAAGGAGTTTAAGTAGTGTTGGTAAATATAAAATTTCCTATTACTTCTCAATACTTTAAAGTTTCTATATTAAATGGCTTAATATTACTGTCCCTATCAATGGCCACTGAGATTATCAAACATAGAACAATATGACACTTCGATCAAAAATCTATAATCCATGATCTATCTAGGCTTAATATATCTTATTATGGAATAAATTATTTCATCAGCCCAAGAGGGGGAAATTTATTACACAGGTAAATTTTTAAGTCCTGCAGAGAAAATCTAAGTAATAGATGCCCTTAGAAATACTGTCAGTCTCAATATATATAGTTATAACTTCAGCAATAAAACAAGTGAGCAGTCTGTCAGTTCATATCTACTAATAAGAAGTTTGTAGTTCTCAATTTGTTTTGCTTTCAAAAAGGAAGTAATTATGGACTACAAAAAGGAAGGACTATATTTATAGCCCTATAATTCTTAATTGTGATTATTTTCTTTGGCCATTAGAGATAGGTAGTAGAAAAGAGTTCAAAACATTCTTTAGAGATTAGTGCAAAAGAAAATAGTCAATTTAGCATCCAAATGGTAATTTAACGTCCCTATTTTTACTAGAATAAAAATCAGGATTCTTCATAACAAACAAGAAAATTGATGGTAACAAGGTAAGAAGTTTAAGTTGACATTTTACAATGGTCTGTTCCTGGTAAGCCAAGGAAGCATTTTGGGAAATTCACTTTGCAAGAAATAAAAATACCTAGTTTTGAGAGACTTTAATGGACACACTATAAAACAAGACAACCAAACTTTAACGTGGTAAAAATATTTAGGGAACACTATGTGCTACAACTATGTGCTACAATGAACTTTAAGGTGGTAAAAATATTTAGGGAATGCTGTGTGCTACATCTCAGATTCAGAATTTTAGATTATTAAGGCTCTGAAAAGTACCGCAATACCAAACAAAAAACTTATCGAGCTCAGTGTTTCCTAAACATATAAGTATAGACAATTTTTGTTTTGCCACATATTCAGTAATAACTTGAGAAAAATTGTTCCATAAAACATTCCTCTTTAAAAATCTGACCTAAAGGTTACACAAATTGCCACACCAAACTAGAAAATTGAGGGGAGTTTAATAAAGGAACTATTTACAAATGTGTGTATGAGATTAAAAAAGAAATGGTGCATTTCCAGTGTCCAGCAACATCGAGGTACCATTAGCTAGGCATGAAGGGACCAGAGGAAGAAGTAAAAACTAGATCCTAGAGAGGGTGACTATTATATGGAGCCGTGGCCTTTGGTAGAGCAGCCTAGGCAACCCAATGGGACAGAGCAAAGAAGAAGCTACGTTAATAAATTCCAAGATCCACTTTCATCTCACCCTCTGGTTGCCTTCCATTGGCCCCCATTGCCCAAACTCAACTACAGCCAGGGAGCAAAGGACTACACTAATTCTGTCTCTAAAGTTTACCCTCTTTGGGCACAGAGCAGGTATAAAATGGTAAATAGTGGACACATAGGAGCAAATACCAAGCACACTAATACTACAACTGAGGTATACTGTATAACTATACAGTAATTTAAATCTTAAGTATAGTATATATTAATGCATTTGTTCATTGTTTTCAACAAAGATTATGTTGTTGAAATATTGGTTTGTCAATATTTACTAGGGCAATTCCAGTTAAGATGGTGGCATATGGAAACACAGCTCACCTCTTTGCACAACCACATCAAAATTACAACTAAAATATAGAACTGTTACTCAGAATCATCAGAAATTGAGTTGAATGGAAATCTGAAAACTACAGAATTAAATAAACTACATCCATCCAGACTGGTAAGAAGGGCACAAATGTGGAATGAACTGGTCTTATATCCACATGTGCTGGATAAAAATACAGGAGGGATATCTCAGGAGAAAGGAGTCCTAGCCCCACACCAGGCCCCTGGAGACCAGTCCAGGTCTCCAGTGCCAGGAAGATAAGTCCCCACAAATTCTGGCAGAAGGATTGAGTCAGTGGAAGAAACTTCTGGAGTCCTAAGCAATTGCCCTTAACGAAGCCACCCATGGACTTACTCAGACTCACTCTCTTTGAGCTCCAGCACTGGGGTAGCAGCTTCAAAGGCACCAGTGGCATACAGGGGGGAACTGAAGTGTCTGGCATCAAGATGGGAGTTGGGGGACAGCTTCCTCCCAAACAGAAAGGGAGGCAGAGGCCATTGTCCCTTTTCTGAGTCCTCCCTACAAAAAGCCACAGGGCTATAAGGCAGATGTGATATCTGAGATACCAGCAACCTGCCTAACACTGTTTGTCCCACCTGGGAGATCACCTGGGACTTTGTGCCACCCAACTTATGGGCTCACTGAAACTGTTAACCATGACTTTTCCATGAGTGGCTAGTCTTTGGTCATGCTTCACAACTTCCTAAATCCTATCAAACAAGCAACAGCTAAGTAGGCTAGGCCTTGCACTAGCAGCAGCCTCCTAGATTAATTGCTTGGCTTCACTTGGGAATCTACAAGCCCAGCATAAGTAGCAGCCATATCAGATGGTTTTATAACTTTTGCAAGATCACCCTGGGCAGAACACAGGTGGAGGCTGACCTCAGCCTACATCACCTGGGAAACCCCAGAGCCTGCATACCCAGCAGACAGCTACAACCTGTCAAAGCACCACCACCCTTCCCCTGCACAGCTGATCCTCCACAGAGGAACGAAGTTGGTGGGCACTGTCACAGCCAATCCTTGCAGCTGACTGGCCTGGGTAAATCCCTCCCTTTGACCTGCCAAGAGCAACTAAAGCTCAACTACAAGAAGAGGGCATACTCGGCCCACACAAAGGACACACCTCAACCACCCAGCTTGAGTGAAAGGGGAAGCTGTGCTATTGGACCCTAGAGGACACCTTCTATATCAGGCCATGCTACAAACACAGGGCATCATAGCAGCTCTACCTCATACACAGAAACAAATACAGGAGCTGCTGAAATGAGAAGACAAAAAAAAGTGCCCCAAATGAAAGGACAAATCAAAACTCCAGAAAAAGATCTAAACAAAATGGAGATGAGCAATCTATCAGATGCAGAGTTCAAAACACTGGCTAGGAGGATGCTCAAGGAACTTGATAAGGATCTCAACAGCATAAAAAATACCTAGTCAGGAATGAAGAATCATTTACAGGGAAACAACAATAGAGTGGATAAAGCCAAGAATCAAATCAATGAGTCAAACATAAGAAAGAAAAAAACAACCAATCAGAGCAAGAAGAAAAAAGAATCCGAAAAAAGAGGATAGTACAAGGAGCCTTGGAGATGACTTCAAATGTTCTAAACTTCCCATCATAGAGGTGCCATAAGGAGAACAGAAAGAACAGGAAATTGGACATCTATTTGAAAAAATAATGAAAGAAAACTTCTCTGATTTGGTGAAGGAAATAGACATGCAAATCCAGGAAGCACAGAGAGTCCCAAATAAGATGGATGCAAAGAGGTCTACTCCAGGACACACCATAATTAAAATGCCAAATGTTAAAGATAAAGAGAGAAATTTAAAAGCAACAAGAGAAAAAGAGTTATTTACCTACAGGGGAGTTCCCATAAGACTGTCAGCTAATTTCTCAAAAGAAACTTTCAGGCTTGAGGAAATTGGTAAGAAATATCCAAAGTCATGAAAAGCAGGACCTACAGCCAAGATTGCTCTACCCAGCAAAAATAATCATTTGGAATCAAAGAGCAGAGGAAGAGCTTCCCAAATGAAAACAAACAAAAAGAGTTCATCCTCACCAAACCATTATTGTATGAAATGTTAAAGGGACTTATTTAAGAAAAAGAGGAAGATAAAAACGATGGACAATAAAATGGCAATAAACACATATCTATCAGCAATTGAATCTAAATAACAAACTAAGCAAACAAGAACAGAGACAGAATCAAGGATATGGAGAGAATTTTGACAGTTGTCAGATAGGATAGTGGTGAAGAGGTGAGGAAATTAAGAAGTACAAATAGGCAGTTTCAGAACAGCCATGGGGATATAAAGTACAGTATTGGAAATGGAGTAGCCAAAAAACTTATATGCATGACCCATGGACAAGAACAATGATGTGGGGAATGCCTACTGCAATAGGAAAACAGACACAAGATCCTGCGGCAGCTGACAGCCAAGCAGTTGTAACTGGAAGGTAAATATGCAAAATGAAATGCAATTGAATTAAGGCTCTGGTAGGAATATAACTAAATTGCCATGATTTATAGGAGGAAAAAAGTAACCTTCTGGAAAAGCCAAAAAGAGCCATTTGAACAGAGTTGTGTATAAAATATTTTCCAGGCAAAGCGGCTGGCAAAGCCAAATTTAGGAAGAGGGAACATGTGTCCCAAAGAAGGGATGTGTTAAAAAGAAGGCACATTTTGTGCAAGGATGGGTAAGAAGTTCTGAAGTGTTGATTTGGTGGAGCATGTTTGGAGCTCTGCTGCCTAAAACTGGGAAGACTGGTTAGGAACTTGCCATAATTAAACTCTGGAATTTGTTTCACACCTCAAATTTTTTAAATTGTTGTTCAATTACAGTTGTCCCCATTTTTCCTCAATTGCTCTCCCCTGCCCTGCCCAGCCCACCCACCCTTCCACATTCAATCCTTACCCCCATTGTCTTGACCATGGGTCCTTTATACATTTTTCTTGATTTGACCCTTTTCCCATTTCCCCCATTATCCTCCTCCCCCTCCTGCTCTGGTCACCATCAGTTTGTTCTTTATTTCTATGTTTCTGGTTCTGTTTGGTTCACTTTTTGTTTTCTTGATGGGTTCCACTTATAGGTGAGATCATATGGTATTTGTCTTTCACCACCTGGCTTATTTCACTCAGCATAATGCTCTCCAGTTCCATCCGTGCTGCCACAAAGGGTAGGAGCCCCTTCTTTCTTTCTGCTGCATAATATTCCATTGTGCAAGTGTACCACAGTTTTTTTTTTTAGCCACTCATTTACTGATGGGCACCTAGGTTGCTTCCAGCTCTTGGGCATTTTTTTAAAATGTTGCTATGAACATTGGGGTGCATAGGTTCTTTTGAATTAGTGTTTCAGGATTCTTAGGGTATAATCTGAGCAGTGGAATTGCTGGGTCAAAAGGCAATTCCATTTTTAGTATTTTGAGGAAATTCCATACTGTTTTCTACAGTGGCTGCACCAGTATGCATTCCCACCAACAGTGCACTAGGGTTCCCTTTTCTCCACATCCTCTCCAGCACTTGTTTGTTGACTTTGTTATGTGGCCATTCTGATCAGTGTGAGGTAGTATCCCATTGTGATTTTAATTTTCATCTCTCTGATGGCTAGTGATCCTTTCATGTCTCTGGGCCTTCTGTATGTCTTCCTGGGAGAAGTGTCTGTTCAGGTCCTTTGCCTATTTTTTAATTGGGTCATTTGTCTTCCTAGAGTGGAGTCATGCAAGTTCTTTGTATATTTTGGAGATCAAACCCTTGTCCAAGCTATCATTAGCAAATACATTTTCCCATACAGTTGGTTTACTTTTAATTTGCTAATGTTTTCTTTAGCTGTACAGAAGCTTTTTATTTTGATGAAGTCTCATTTGTTTACTCTTTTCTTTATGTCCCTTTGTCTAGGGGACATAGCAGTGAAAATATTGCTGTATGGAATATCTGAGATTTTTCTGCCTATGTTCTCCTCTAGGACTTTTATGGTATCATGAGTTATATTTAAGTCTTGTATTCATCCTGAGTTTATTTTTGTGTATGGTATAAGTTGGTGGTCGAGTTTCAGGTTTTTTGCATGTAGCTGTCTAGGTTTCCCAACACCATTTGTTGAAGAGACTATTTTTATTCCCTTGTATGCTACTGCCACATTTGTTGAATATTAATTGACTATAGAGACATGGGTTTATTTCTGGGCTCTTTATTCTCTTCCTTTGGTCTAGGTGTCTGTTCTTATGCCAGTATCAGACTGTTTTGATTAGAGTGGCCTTGTAGTATAGTTTGATATCAGGTATTGTGATGCTTCCTACTTTGTTCTTCCTTCTAAAAATTGCTGCAGGTATTTGGGGTCATTTATGGTTCCATATAAATTTTTGAAGTGTTTGTTCTATGTCTGTGAAATATTCCATTGGTATTTTAATACATATTGCATTGAATCTATAAACTGCTTAGGGTAATATGGACATTTTGATGCTATTTCTTCCCATCCATAAATATGGTATATGCTGTCATTTATTGTGTCTTCCTTAATTTCTCTCTTCAGTGTTTTGTAGTTTTCTGTGTATGGATCCTTTACCTCCTTGGTTAAGTTTATTCCTAGGTACTTTATTCTTCTTGTTGCTATAGCAAATGGGATTTTTTTCCCTAATTTCTGTTTCTGCTATTGCATTGTTGGTGTACAAAAATGCCTTCAATTTCCAAATGTTGATGTGGTATCCTACTGTTCTGCCACATTCATTTATTAGGTCAGTTAGTTTCTTGGTGGAGTCTATAGGGTCTTCTATGAACACTATCATGTCATCTGCAGACAATGACAGTTTTACTTCCTCCTTTCCAATTTGGATGCCTTTTATTTCTTTTTCTTGTCTGATCACTATGGCTAGAACTCCCAATACTAAATTGAATAGAAGTGGTGAAAGCAGATATCCTTGTCTTGTTCCTGATATTGGTGGGATAGCTTTTAGTTTTTGCCCACTGAGTATGATGTTGGCTATAGATTTCTTGTATACCCTTTATTATGTTGAAGATCATTCCCTCTACTCCCACTTTACTGAGTGTTTTTATCATAAATGGGTGGTGTACCTTAGCAAATGTTTTTCCACATCTATTGATATGATCATGTGATTTTTGTCTTTGCTTTTGTTTATATGATGTATTATATTTATGATTTGTGAATATTGTAACATCTTCGCATTCCTGGGATGAATTCCACTTGATTATGGTCTGTGATCTTTTTGATGTACTGCTGGGTATGGTTTGCCAATATTTTTTCAATTTTATTTTATTTTTATAAGGATTTTTTAAATTTCTTTATAGAGATAGGGGAAAGGAGGGAGAAGGAGAGAAACATTGATGTGTGAGAGATATATCAATTGGCCTGCAACCCAGACATGTGCCCTGACCAGGAATCAAACCAGAGACATATTGGTTAGCAGGCCAGCACTCAATCCACTGAGCCACACCATCCAGGGCTGTTTTGCCAATATTTTGTTGAGGATTTTAGCGTCTATGTTCATCAGTGATATTGGCCTGTAGTTTTCTTTCTTTGTTATGTCTGTATCTGGTTTTGGGATTAGGATGATGTTGTCCTCATAAAAGTGTTTGGGAGTCTTCTGTCTTCTTGGATTTTTTGAAATAGTTTGATAAGGATAGGGGTTAGATATTCCTTGAATGTTTTGTAATATTCTCCTGTGAAACTGTCTAGTCCAGGGTTTTGTGTTAGGGGCTTTTTTAAAAATTATTATTACTGCTTCAATTTCAGTAGCTGTTACTGGTCTCTTCAGGCTTTCTTCTTCTTCTTCATTCAGTTTTGGAAGATTGTATGTTCCTGAAAATTTGTCCATTTCATCCAAGTTTTCTAATTTCTTGGCCTATATTTGTTCATAGTAATTTCTTAGAATCCTTTGTATTTCTGTGGTGTCAGTTGTAATCTCTCCTCTTTCATTTCTGATTGTGTTTATTTGGCTCCTCTCTTTTTTCTTGATGACTTTGTTTAAAGTCTGACTGATTTTGTGTATCTGTTCAAAGAACAAGCTTGTGGATTTATTGATCCTTTGAGTTGTTCTTTTAGTCTCTATGTCATTTAACTCTGCTCTGATCTTGATTACATCCTTCCTTTGACTCATTCTGGGCTTTGTTTGTTGTTGTTCCTCCAGTTATTGTAACTGTAGGATTTGATTGTTTATTTGAAATATTTCTATCCTTTTTAGGTAGTCCTATATTACTATAACTTCCCTCTTAGGACTGCCTTTGCTGTGTCCCATAGGTTTGGACTATTAAGGGTTTACTTTCATTTCTAGAAATTTTCTGATTTCTTACTTGATCTTGTTGTTAACCCATTCATTATAAAATAGCACGGTATTCAGTCTCCATGAATTTGAATGTTTTTGAGTTTTTTCTTGGTACTGATTTCTAGTTTTAAGCCTTTGTATTCTGAAAAAATGCTTGATATAATTTTTATTTTCTTGAATTTTTTGAGGCTTGTGTTGTGTCTTATCATGTGACCTATCTTTGAAAATATTCCACGTGCATTTGAAAAGAATATGTATTTTACTTCTTTGGTATGAAAATATATATATATATATAAACCAGTTGAGTCCATTTGACCTAGTGCATCATGCAGTGCTACAATATCCTTGTTGGTATTTTGTTTGGAAGATCTATCCATTATTGACAATGGGTGTTAAAATCCTCTAGTATAAGTGTGTTGATGTCTACATCTTTCTTGATGTCCTCCAAGATTTTCCTTACGTATTTGGGTGCTCCTATGTTGGGCGTATATATGTTTACAATGTTTATGTCTTCTTGATGGATTCCTTCCTTGAATATTATGAAGTGTCCTTCTCTGTCTCTTTTCATGGCCTTTGTTTTTAAGTATGTTTTGTCTGATTTAAGTATTGCTGTGTGTAGGGAACTGCTTCACAAGGTGTGGAAATGTAGCTCAGCACCCATGTGGAAAACCAGTGGGGAGTGAGTCAGCTCACAGGACCACCCCCTCGAAGAAGTTCTCCCATGGGAAATCAGGCCTGAATTATACCTAGGCTGCTTTGTGACTTGCTCTTGCTAAAGCTCCCTCACCCTGAGTTCAGGCAGCAAATGCTTACTGCACATCTTTAAAGTAACTTCCTGAAGTCTGTGTTAATTCTCCCAAGGACTGCAGTGTAACCAGACCTATTACACTTATTGTTCCCTTGCATTTGCAACATTTTTTCCTTGTTAATCTGTAAGAAGTAATCAGTAACATCCTTTCCATCGCTATCTGTAAAAAGTAATTACCTAAAACAAACCTAAGTACAATGAATGAAAACCTTCTTTGATATATGCCATTAGAAAGCCAATAAAAGCTTGTTAAGGCAAGGATCGGTGCACTCTCCCCTTGAGAGAGTAGCTATGCCATCCCTTTTCCTTCACAGGACTCGGTAGTCCATGTGAATTTATCTCATCTCATCCAGAACGCTGCGGACACTGCAAGCTGGTGTCGGCGCCAGCTACCCCAGCTTTTTTTCTTGTCCATTTGCTTGGAAATGTTTTTTTCCAACACCTCACCTTCCACCTGTGTACGTGTTTTGTTCTGAGGTGCGTCTCTTATAAGCAGTATATGTTTGGGTCATGTTTTCTTATCCATTCAGCTACCCTATCTTCTGATTGGGGCACTTAATCCATTTGCATTTATAGTTATTATTGATATAGGCTTATTCATTGCCACTTTTCCTCTTTGTACCTGTGTCCCTCTCTCTCTCACTCTTTTTTCTTCATCTCCTTAAAGTAGTCCCTTTAGCATGTTTTGCGATGCTGGTTTGGTGGAGGTGTATTCTTTCAGCCATCTTTTGTCTGGGAAACTCTTTATTTCACCTTTCATTTTAAATGAGAGACTTGCTGAATAGAGTAATCTTGGTTGCATGCCTTTGTTATTCATTACTTGGAATACTTCTTGCCATTCTTCTGGCTTCTGGTGTTTCTGTTGAGAAGTCATCTGCTAGCCTTATGAGAGCTCCCTTTTATGTTACTATCTGTTCCTCCCTTACTGCTTTTAAGACTGTATTTAAAATTTGGCATTTTTATTTTGATATGTCTTGGAGTAGGCCTCTTTGGGTTCATCTTGATAGGGACCCTCTGTGCTTCCTGAACATGCACAGCTTTTCCCCTCCCCAAGTTTGTGAAGTTTTCTATCATTATTTTTTTCAAACAGGTTTTCTATCCCTTGCTCCTTTTCTTCTCTTTCTGATATTCCTATGATTCAAATGTTTTTGAATTTTATGTTGTCTTGCAGTTCCCTTAAGCTATTCTCCTACTTTTTGAGTCTTTTTTTCACACTCTGCTCCACCTGGCTATTTCTTTCTATCTTTCACTAATTCTGTCCTTTGCTTCATCAAGCCTGCTTGTAATTCCTTCTAGTATAATTTTATTCCAGATGTTGTATTCTTTATTTGTTTCTGGTTCTTGTTACAGTTTCTATTTCCTTTTTCATACTGTTGTAGTTCCCACTCAGTTCCTTGTAGTTGTTGAGTTCCTTGAGCATCGTTATAACTATTCTTTTGAATTCTTTGTCTGATAATTTGCTTGCCTCAATTCCATTTAGCTCTTTTATGGAGGATTCTGCCATTCCTTTTGACTGGGAGTTGTTTCTTTGTCTCTCAATTTTAGGTGACTTTTTTTGTTTTCATGTCTCAGGATGCTCTGCTTTGCCAGCTGTCTTCATAGGGTGGGCTTCTGTAGTAGGGGTTCTGTGGGACTTACTGGTGTATTCTCTTGGATCTCCTTATCTGGATGCTCTAGGGTTGCCCTTTCTTCTGTCTCTGTAGGATCTCTTGTTGTACTTGGGCTTCACTTGTTGGTGGTTTCTTTGTTGGTGGGTTGTCCCCTCCAGAGGGCTTACTGCTAGTCATAATTCCCACCTTTTCTTGCATGCTGTTGTACACATGTTGGTTAACAAAGCAGTATTACCAGACCACCAAACCTATGCCAGCAAAAATAAGCCCCCTGCCACATCAGCAATCTCAACCGCAGTTGTGCAAAGATTAATAAACATGAAGAGAGATTATGGATATTATAAGATATGACAAAAGGAATATGTGATGACTAAAAGAGGGGAAAATGATATCGAGTAGTAAAAGAGAGGAGATTTAACAAGAGTAGGATAGAACCCTGGCAAAGAAAGGGAGAGGAAATAATTTTAAATGTATGTAAAACATGAATGGGTGATGGGAACAATGGAGTAAGAAAAGGGAAGAGCATACTATGAGGTTTAAAGTAAAATTGAGAAGGTATTAGACTAATGAGAGCAAAATTGCAGAAAAAACCACAGCAGGGTTGATAGCAGTGACAGTTGAATGAAGTTTAATAAAGGTAGAATGAGAATAAGCATACTGTACCAAAGCAAAAAGTGAATATTAGATGTCTACCACAAAAAAAAAATTTTTTTTGAGAGGCTGGGGATGCAATATAATAAGAGTAAGGAGTAAAACCCAGGTTGAGAGAGGGGGAACAAGAGAAAGAAGAAATGAAATACAATTCCTCCCTCAACTGATCAGGGGCAGGGGGAAGGCAAAATAGAGTAAGACAAAGGGAGAGTATTCTATGGGATTTAAAGTACAAACAAATAGTGGGCAAATAGGAGTTCCGCTGGAAAAGTACAGTAATGATCATGGTATTTTGCCCACCTAGCCACTGTTTATAAAAGGTGGAAAGGAATTAAGACTCTTATAAAAGGGGGAAAGAATGTGAGCCGACTTAAGAAAGAAGAGCTCTTCTGCAAGGTTAAATGGAGGAGAAATAGTGAGAGCGAGGGATGGTAACACAGCACAGTGTGAGAGAAAATGGAGTCCAACGGTGATACAGCTCAGGAAGGTGGATCTCAGGATTAAGACCAGGGAAGGGTGCTGCGTGGGATTTGGAATAAAATAATATAGTAAAAACATATAATTTGAATAAAATTAATAAAAAGTGAAAGACCAAGAGTGGTGAGTTATTTGGAATATGAGTGAAGTAGAAGAAGAAAAATTAAAATGCAATATGAAAAGGAGAAAAACAAAACAAACAAAAACCCTAAAAACAATAAAATAAACAGAAAGAAGAAAGAGAAATTAAACACATGAACGTTCTGATGGAGAGCAAGGTGAAATTTGTCTCAGCTGTTGGTGTTCGCCTTCTGACCTTTGTGGATCTGTCTCTTGTTTTCTCTCAGCTCCAGGTCTTATTGTCTTACTCTTAGGAAGCAAAAAAAGTACCCTGCTGGTGGTTGTTAAGCCTGCCTGGCCAGTTCTGCAGATCTTCGCTGCTTCTGCAGGTAGTGGTTGGTTGGGCTCCATTTTTCTGGTGGTTCAGCAAGGAGGTGGGCTCCGTCTGGGCTACAATAATCACAGGTGCCCAATTTCCAGCCCACGTCCTCAGAGCACTGTGTGGCCTACACTTTCCACTCTGCACAGTTGTGCTAGGCTTGCACCCACAGACCATCTCACTTTGCATCCCTTTGATTAATCCATGAGGTGCACTGAGTGGGAGCAAATTGTGCCCATAATCCTCCCTCTTTGATGCCTGGGCAGCTGTGCGTGCAGAGGTCCCTGTCCCTTGGGCCTCAGTTCCCCTTTTGAAAAAAGTCTCTTTGAGCGCTGCTGCCACTCCAAGCCACTGCCTGGCTTTCCACACACTCCAAGTCTCTGGCAAATCCAGAGTCTATCTCAGACTCGGCCAGTCATAGCCCACCTCTTCTCTCAGCTCCAGGTACCACCAGGATCCCACCAACTCTCTGGCACTGTCCTGACCAGCCAGCAACCTCTGCCTGGGTTAGGGTGCACTACTGGTTTCCCCTCCAACCCCCAACCCCTGCTCTTCCCCAACCCAAGGCAACTTTATGTGTTCAAGTTTCTCCTGGCATGGAACTATGATTTGTCTACTCAGGGAGGGAGGAAGCCGCTATGCTACTATCAATAACATAGCCCTGCTCCAGTGATTTCCCTGCAGCAATCATAGTTTCTGGCACTTTCCCTGTCCCTGTCTACCTATAATATCTCCTTACCACCTGATTTGAAGCATCCTCTACACACTTTGGCTTCCAAACTTCATATCAGCTAAGATTCTGTTGGTTGTTCACTTTGTTTTTCAGAAGATCAGCTAAATGTCCCAAGTGGGTTCAGCTCCCACCTACTTCACCACCATCTTCTCTCCCTGAGTGTCTATTTTCTTTTTTTAATGTATTTTATTGATTATGTTATTACAGTTGTCCCATTTCTCCTACTTTATTCCCCTCCACCTTGCACACCCCCTCCCATCCACATCCCCCCTCCTTTAGTTCATGTCCATGGGTCATAATATAAGTTCTTTGGCTTCTACATTTCCTATACTATTCTTACCATCCCCCTGTCTATTTTCTACCTACCATTTATGCTACTTGTACTCTGTATCACCACCCCCACTCCCCATCTCCCTCTGATAGCCCTCCACATGATCTCCATTTCTGTGATTCCATTCCTGTTCTAGTCAGTTGCTTAGTTTTTGTTTTTCTTTTAGGTTCAGTTGTAAATAGCTGTGAGTTTGTTGTCATTTTACTGTTCATATTCTTGATCTTCTTTTACTTAGATAAATCCCTTTAACATTTCATATAATAAGGGCTGGGTGATGATGAACTCCTTTAACTTGACCTTATCTGGGAAGTACTTTATTTGCCCTTCCATTCTAAATGATAGCTTTGCTGGAGAGAGTAATCGTGGATGTAGGTCCTTGCCTTTCATGACTTGGAATACTTCTTTCCAGCCCCTTCTTGCCTGCAATGTTTCTTTTGAGAAATCAGCTGACAATCTTACGGGAACTCCTTAGAAAAGGAGATGATTATCTCCTTTCCTCTTGCTGCTTTTAAGAGTCTCTCCTTATCTTTAACCTTGGCCAATGTAATGATGATGTGCCTTGGAGTGTTCCTCTTTGGGTCCAACTTCTTTGGGACTCTCTGAGCTTCCTGGACTTCCTGGAAGTCTATTTCCTTTGCCAGATTGGGGGAGTTCTTCCTCATTATTTTTACAAATAAGTTTTCAATTTCTTGCTCTTCCTCTTCTCCTTCTGACACCCCTATGATTTGGATGTTGGAACATTTAAAGATATCCTGGAGGTTCCTAAGCCTCTCCTCATTTTTTTGAATTCTTATTTCTTCATTCTGTTCTGGTTGAACGTTTCTTTCTTCTTTCTGGTCCACACTGTTGATTTGAGTCCCAGTTTCCTTCCTATCACTGTTGGTTCCTTATACATTTCCCTTTATTTCACTTAGCATAGCCTTCATCTGTTCACCTAATTTGCAACCATATTCAACCAAGTCTGTAAGCCTCCTGATTCCCAGTGTTTTGAACTGTGCATCTGATAGATTGGCTATTTCTTCATTGCTTAAGTTGTATTTTTTCTGGAGCTTTGATCTGTTCTTTCAATTGGGCCATTTTATTTTTTGTCTCAGCACACCTGTCATGTAGTAAGGGGTGGAGCCTTAGGTGTTCACCAGGGTGGGGCAACTCTCTTTGCTGCTTTGTGATGCTGTATGTGGGGAAGGGGTCCAAGAGGGAACAATGCTGCTTGCTCCACTCTCTGCCAGATTTTAGTCACTTCCCTAAATGCCCAAAATCAAATTGGGCCCTTCTGGTGCAGATCCCTGGGTGGGTGGGTTTGTATATATTCTAGGACCCCATGGGTCTCTCCAATGAACTCTCCTCTGAGGCTGTGAGTTTTTCCCACTGCCTCAACCCCCACAGGTGTTTTCAGCCAGAGGTCTGAGGCTTTATTTCCCCATGCTAGAACCCTGGGTTGCGTGGTCTGTCTCGTTCCCCAGTTGTACCTCCCAGTTTATCTGCATGCAAATGTGGGACCACTCTCTCTCCCAGCCACCATCTCACCGGGTCCACTAGCCACCACTTTACCATGAGTCCTCTCTGCCTGGCTGCCTGTCTCCGCCCCCCTACATGTCTGGATGAATGTTTCTTCTTTTACTTTTTGGTTGTCGGACTTCCATACAGTTTGATTTTCTGTCAGTTCTGGTTGTTTTTTGTTTTTAAATTTGTTGTTGCTGTTCTTCTGGTTGTGCAAGGAGGTACAGTGTATCTACCTACACCTCCATCTTGGCTGAAAGTCAGTTTGAGTGCCCATTCTCATAGAAACTTAATTCTTCTTCACCGCCTCATCTAATACTATTCTCCAATTAACTTCTAAACAAAATAGGATTTCCAATTAAATACTTCAGGGCACAACCTAAGTTTGGGTGGCATTTATAAATTGCTTCCTCTTTCCTCTCTGATTACAATCAGATCAAACTGTGAATGAACTATTCTGGATTAGTGAATGTAACGAACCAAAAGAATAGAAATGTGCCTGTAGGGGTAAAAGTTCATTCTCCTGAGGTCTTCCTATATTTCTCATCTGTGTGATCTTTCTCAGATCAATCCTTAAAAGAAAATTTCAAAAATAGTATCAAGTCTTCCTGTCCTTTGCCTAAAATATATTTCCTCCAACTAAGGGTTTTTTCTTCAGGTTCCTGTTAATCTTTGTTTTAGCCACCAAATTACCTAAAGTCGTATGGCATCAATACATTGTGCTTTTTGATAAACAATATTTTCAAGAAACGGGCACCAGAGCACTCTTTGTACTCTAAAGGTCCTTTGCATTGTAGATTTGTTTGCTTAGCAGAGATTGTTTTTCCCTAACACAGCCCTCCCTCACTCCCCAGATTTTGCACTAATGAGATCTTTCTCTTTCTTCAGGTTTTGACTTCGGTGTTACCTAATCTCCTAGCTGTCCCACCTGTGCCCCCATCCTGTGTTGCTTTGTACATACTGCAGTTAAAGCACTTAGTATATCAGCATTATAATTGTTTTATCACATTTCTCACTTCCTTCTTAGACTGCTAATCTCAGGAACTATTTCTAATGTATTTTTGCAATCCCAGAAAGCAGTAAATTAATATGATAAATTGAAGTGAACTTTATCATATATAGCAACCATTTGAAATAATGTGCAGCTTATTTTTCTAGTCAGCCCTACTGCCAAATTCTTATCCCAAGAAATCAATCAAGAGTAGCAGCACTGAAAGAGAATTGAAGTACAAAGCTGAGTTGCTCCAGGTCATAGTGTTTCAGAGATGAAATAAACTCACCTCAACCCCAAGCTAGTCTCCTGCATATTATCACCAAAATTCTTCTGCAAATAGACTTTCAGCCTGTGCCCATTCTAACTCTCATTCTCATTTTGGCTGCCACGTCTCCTTGCACTTGTACAATCCTAAAACTAAATGTTTTACTTTTACAATTTACAACTTCTAACTGGAAGTAAACTAATTAGAGCCTGCCTCTCTGACTAATTATAAACAAATTCTCTGGACAGAACAGAAAAGGCATTTTTGTATTGAAAACTGTGAAAAGTACCACATAGATTGGAAAATGGTAGTGAAAAACTGACAGCAGTGACCAGTACAGTAGTTAGTGTCCTAGAGTTTTTTCCTCTCATCTGTTATGAGTTTGTATTTCTCATTAAAGAGATGTTGGGCTCCTAATCCTTAATACATACTTCAGAATGTGACATTATTTAGATACAGGATCTTTTCAATGATAATCAAGTTAAATAAGGACATCAGGGTAGCCCTAATCCATTGAGTCTGGTGTCCTTATAAAACGGGGGGGAAATTGGCACAGAGAGACTTGCACGCAGGAAAAATGCCACGCAAAGATGGGAATTATATTGTCACAACAAAGAAGCAACCGGAGAAGTAAAGAGAGAAGGCTGGAGCAGATCCTTCTCTAGTGCCATAGGGAGCAAGGTCCTGCCAATCCCTTGACCTCAGAGTTCTAGTGCCCAGAACCGTAAGACAATAAATTCTTGTTGATTATGCTGCTCACTTTGTGGTAATTTGCTATACTAGCTCTACAAATTAATACATCATCATTTCTCTCCCAGCTTTCTCCTGTGGACGTTCCAAGTGATGGAAATGTGCATGGGCATGGATAGCAAAAATCTCAGAGAATGCCTGTCTTCATGGAAAGAGAACAAATGAAATTTATTGTGCATAAATTAAACATAAATTTAAAAAAATATTTTTAAAGTTAAATTTTCAGTTTTCTATTGTTCTCAGAAGATGAGTATAATTAGGAAAGCAACAACAAGAAATTTCTACAAATACTTATGACATAAAAAAAGAAAAAGTTTATTAAGATCATTAGAGGTTTTCCTCAATTTAAATAGGCTTTTCCTATATTAAATTTTGACATGAAGTCAAATCTACTTTTTGAGGATAAATACTCCTCTCCCCTACCTTAACACCATTTGTAATGACAGCTTGCAAATTTTAGAGTTGCAAACTTCTTTGGTTCTTATCCAAAGGCAATTATGAAAAAAGAACTATAAAAGTCCTATGCTATTTCTGAATGAAATTTCTTTCTTCTTGTTCCTATTCATTCCAAAGCTCTAAAGAATTGCTAAACTCTTTACTTTCTCTTTTCTCCTAATTAGAGTCTGTTTTAGCAAAGGCACTAAAAGAGCAATGGTAAAACAATCTCCACTTGTCCTAAAGAATGAGTCTATTTCCTCTCTCTCTCTTGTTTCTTTGCCATGAAAAGGACGAAATGGACAACAGTTGACATGTGAGCTCCACTCACAAATTAAAACACACAAACTCAAGCAGCTCTAATTTAAAGGTTAAAAGAAAATAGCCAATTGTTAATCCACTATTTTCAAAATATTCAGCCAATTATATTCAATTAAATAGGTTCTGTAAGTAATTGTTGTTACAATGCTTACTCCCTTGTGAGTATTTAAAATTGTGAATTAAAACAGACCTTTCATTTGAATAAAATAATTTTAAACTATCTCTACAAGATAGCAAAATTAAATAGGGTGATAAATTCATTTGTGATTCTGGCTTTGTCTGCTAGTTCTCTTGTAGTTTAACATTGATCTGAAGAGACAATTATGATGAGTGAATGTAAGTAAGAGAATTGTTTATACTTCTTGGAAATTGAAATAAAAAAAAGATCATTCTGTTATATAAAGATGGAAGAAGGAAGATAGCAAATATCTACTTATTTCATTACATTTTGCTTACAAATTGCTTACATTTTATGAAATAAAAAAGACCACATAATCCAACAGAAAATAGCCTATATAATCAATGTTTATTGAAACTTACTTTATTGTTTAGACAAAATGATTGTGGTTGCTATATAAATGAAGCCACTCATACTCCAGTAAAATCCTGATATAAGACTATAAATGGAGAAAGAGAAAAATGGGTAAAATATAGGTCTTCATCATGCAAAATTAATGACATAAGAGATTTATCCAAATCTATCTGTTCCAGCTGCAGTTTGGCACCTCTGATAACAGTTTTTTAATTCTAATTTAATATCAAGGGGGCTTCAAAGACAGAAGCAGGAATTCCCATAGGATAATATGATAGTCCAGGGGGCTGGATTTCATCAGCCTGAGCCAAGGAGAAGGGGTCAGGAGACTACTGTGGGAAGAGGAACATGGCTCCTTAACTTCTATCATGCTGCTTTTGAGGAACAGGATTGCCTAATGTGCGAAGCTTCCCCACACAGCCTCACCCCTGCTATTCATGTCTTCCTAAGACGACAATGATGACAACTACCACATAATAATTTTAGCCTACTAACTACCTTGTCTGAAATGGGATTGGAGAGAGGATGCAAATCAACTGTCAACTATCTGTGGTATCTGAATTCACATCATTGCTGTGTTTACCTATTTTTAGAAGACTGAGGAGGAATACGGCCTTTTTTAAGAGACAGATCTGGTGTGGACAGCACATAATGCATAGGGTGGATGTCTTAAACTTCTATGTACAAAGTTGACTATACTCTTAATGAATTACTAAATAAAATAAGATGTAGTGACTGCTGTCTTCCAACTAATTGCCCTAATAACACTACAAGTAGCCCTACACTCAGAGAGAGAGAGCACTTCTTCAAAAGTCTCTGTGTAAGAGTAAATGTGAATGTCAATTCTTAGTCAATGAAGTAGATAACATTCAAATTTCACTATTTCCACTGTATAGATGTGATCTTAGTGAGTATATTATTAAACAGTCTAAATGAACACCTACCAGGTATGAAGTGTGTATCTGAGAGTCCCAAAGGAAAACAGATCTGAAAAAAAATCAGCCTAACTTTTCAAACATATTCATGGGATGAGACGCATCATTTTCTCTATTTTGAACATTTAGGACCAAAACCTCAACTTTGATCATAAGAATATTTACATCCCCAAAGATAAAGTTTGAGTTGTTGCTAATTGCTCTCTTTAAGGCAGTGCATCGTTTCTGGCAACCAAAGCATTCAAATGGTAGAGAGGAATAACATTTTACTAAAAATATTTGAGGACCTAACAAAAAACAGTCTTTTAAACCTATTTAGCACATTGAGGAACTTATCTGTTAACCTCTAGAATCCAGAAGAGAACAGGTAAGAATGGTTTTGAAAGACCTTTTTTAAAATTTTTATTGAATTTATTGGGGTTACACTGGTTAATAAAATAGTTTTCAAGTGTACAATTCTATAATACATCATCTGTATATTTCATTATGTGTTCACCACTCAGTCAAGTTTCCTGTCGACATTTATTACCCTTTGTCATCTTCTACCTGCCCCCAAGCCCCTTTCCCTCTGGTAATCACCATACTGCTATGTTTGAGGGGTTTTTAGTTTTTAATTTTGGCTTAATCCCTTCACCTTTTTCACCCAGCTCTCCAACCACCCTCCCCTCTGACAGCTGCCTGTCTGTTCTCTGTATCTATGAGTCTGTTTCTATTTTGTTCACTACTTTATTTTGTTCATTAGATTCACATATAAGTGAAATCATAATGTATTTGTCTTTCTCTGAGTGGTTTATTTCACTTAGCATAATACTCCCCAGGTCCATCTATGCTGTGACAAAAGGTACGATTTCCTTACTTTTTACAGTCAAGTAGCATTCTGCTGTATAAATGTACCACTACATTTTTATCCACTCATCAAAAAAGGGGCACTTGGGCTGCTTCCAAAACTTGGCTATTGTAAACAGTGCTGCAATGAACATAGGGGTGCATATTTTCTTTTGAATTAGTGTATCAGGTTTCTTTGGATATATTCTAAAGATCTTTAAAGAATAACATATGGACATGGCAGAACTATAACACATCTTCTGATTATGCTGATTTGGATAAACAATAGTGGCAAAACCATTTTATACAAAAATGTTTAACCTATCCCACATCAGTTGTATAAAGCACTCCCTAAGTATTTTAAGTGCAATATATACAAAATTCTCAAAAAATATAATTTCATAAACATCAAACTAACATCTTGTCAATCAGATATTATATTTATAAAGCATTTCAGTTATATTGGTGATTTCACTATACCATGTTATTTTATTTTCACAACAATATAAGAAGATTAAAGCTTAACAAGGTCAAGTCACTCATCCAAGGCCTCAAAGTTAGTACTGGCACAGCTGAGGCTTGAGCATAAATCTTTGTATTATAAAATATCACAGCCTGGCTGGTGTAGCTCAGTGGATTGAGCACGAGCTGCAAACCAAAGTGTCACCGGTTCGATTCCCAGTCAGGGCACATGCCTGGGTTGCAGGCCAGGTCCCCAGTTGGGAGCACACAAGAGGCAACCACACACTGATGTTTCTCTTCCTCTCTTCCTCCCTCTCTTCCCCTCTCTCAAAAAATAAATAAATAAAACCTTTAAAAAAATAAAATGTCACAGGTTTTGCAGTGTATTCAATGCCTCCTATTGCTTAGATTTTATCAGTTTGTTGTTTGCAAAGTGATACCTAGCTTCAATTGCTAAGTAAGTGAATTTGCTTCATTTACTTGGCTTTTTTTGTGTGTGGTAAAAAAAAACACTAGCCTTGGGAATTAAAAAATAAACAGAATCATGGACAACCCACTTTGCTTTTCTGAACTATATAAGAAATCGGATATTTCTGCATATATAAGAAAATCTATAAAATATAAAAAATTATAAAAGCCTAATGAGATCATAAATATGCTGGATAATAAATATGCTTGACCAATGTGAATATACCGACTATAGTCAACAACATAGGTTCTAGTAAAAGAGAAGTTTCTTATTTATTTCAACTGTGTTAGAAATATTAAACCTTACATTAGTTGTATCTAATTCATCTCCACCTCTTCAAAAACACCTAATACCACATGTTGTTAACAATTGGTACTTAACAAATGCCTCTAATTCTGCCAGAGTTTCTGCACACAGAGCATCTCGGCTTATGATTAAAAAAATAGATATTTTTGGAGTTCCAGCCAAGGTGGAAATATAGGCAGAAGTGCTTCACTTCCTCATACAACCAAAAGGACAACAACCAATTTTAAAATAATAAACAACCAGGACTGCCAGAATAGCAAAGTTCATGGAACTCCTACAACCAAGAAGTTAAAGAAATATTTATCCAGACCAATAGGAAGACACAGAGACAAGCAGTCAGGTGGGTGGAGAGGACCCACAGCAAGGCAGTGGACCACATGGGCAAGGACAGGCTGCCTCACCGGGAAACTAAAGACTCAAAACCTCTGGCAATGAAATACTGTGGTGGTTGTGAAAGCAGGAGAAACTCCCAGGCTCACAGGAGAGTTAGTTGGAAAGTGGAGCTAGAGTGAGCAAGTAAGTGGCATTGTTCCCTCTTTGGCCCCTCCCCCACAGACAGCACCATAGTGCCACAAACAGCGTTGCCCTGCCCTGGTGAATATCTGAGGCTCTACCCCTTACAACTTAATAGGTGTGCTCAAAGAAATATGGCCCAAATGAAAGAACGGATCACAACTCCAGAAAAAGAGCTGAGCAAAAAGAGATAAACAACCTATCTGATGCAGAGTTCAAAACACTGGTAATCAGCACGCTCACAGAAATTATTGAGTTCAGTTGCAAAATGAAGAAAGAAATGAAGGCTTCTCAAAGTGAAAGAAAGCAAAATATATAGTGAAACAACAGTGAAGGGAAGGAAACCAGGACTCAATTCAACGATTTGGAACAAAAGGATAAAATAAATATCCAACCAGAACAGAATGAAGAAACAAGAATTCAAAGAAATGAGAAGTTTTGGAACCTCTGGAACAACTTTAAGCATTCCAACATATGAATCATCAGGCTACCAGAGGGAGAAGAAGAAGAACAAGAAATTGAAAGCTCATTTGAACAAATAATTAAGGAAAACTTCCCCAATCTGGCAAAGAAAATAGGCTTCCAGAAAGTCCAGGAAGCCTAGAGAATCCCAAAGAACTTGGACCCAAAGAGGAACACTCCAAGACACATCATAATTACATTAGCCAAGATTAAAGATAAGGAGAGACTCTTAAAAGCAGCAGGAGAAAAGGAGAGAGTTACCTCAAAGGAGTACCCATAAGACTATCAGCTGATTTCCCAAAAGAAACTTTTACAGGCAAGAAGGGGCTGGAAAGAAGTATTCCAAGTCATGAAAGGCAAGGACCTACATCCACGATTACTCTCTCCAGCAAAGCTATAATTTAGAATGGAAAGGCAGATAAAGTGCTTCCTAGATAAGGTCAAGTTAAAGGAGTTAATCATCACCAGGCCCTTATCATGTAAAGTGTTAAAGAGACTTATCTAAGAAACAGAAGATCAGAAACTATGAACAATAAAATGGTAACAAACTCATAACTACCAACAACTGAACCTAAAAAACAAAAACAAACTAAGCAAACAACTAGAATAGGAACAGAATCACAGAAATGAAGATCATGTGGAGGATTATCTATGGGGAGGGGGGGAAATGTGGGGGTAATATACAGGGAATATGAAGCATAATTGGTGGGCATAAAATAGACAGGGGTAAGTTAAGAATAGTATAGGAAATAGATAAGCCAAAGAACATATATGTATAACTCATGGACATGAACTAAGGAGGGATGGGGAATGCTGGAGGGTGTGGGGGTACAGGGCAGAGGGAAGAGAAAGGGGAGAAAGAAACTGGACAATTGTAATAGCATAATCAATAAAATATATTTTAAAAGAAGAAAAAATACTAGATATTTTTAATAATGGTTGAACTTAATTACCACTTAGCTGTTTGGGTGACCAATGTGAATATATTGACTATAGTCAACAACATAGGTTCTAGTAACAAAGAAGCTTCTTATTTATTTTAAATGTACTGAGAGATTGAAGAAAAAACTGGGCCATTCAGAAACTTTAAAAAAGTTCTCTATAGAGGCATTTTTTAAAGTCCAGAAGTAGAAAGTCAAAATGTGAATTCAAGATATAAAAGCATAGAACAAAACATGAACTTGAAAAGGTCTAGAAAGCTGAG
>PVKM010006257.1:0-44750 GCA_004027735.1 Carollia perspicillata
ATATACCTTGTTCATAGATTGAAATAATGAACATCATCAAAATGTCCATACTACCCAAAGCAATTTATAGATTCAATACAATCCCTATTAAAATATCAGTGACATATTTCACAGATGTAGAACAAACACTTCAAAAATTTATGTAGAACTATAAATGACCCCGAACAGCCACAGCAATTTTGAGAAAGAAGAATAAAGTAGGTAGGATCACAATACCTGACATCAAACTGTACTATAAGGTCACCATGATCAGAACAGCCTGGTACTGGCATAAGAATAGATATATAGATCAATGGGACAGAATAGAAAGCCCAGAAATAAACCCAAGTCTCTATGGTCAATTAATATTTGACAAAGTGGGGAGAAGCATAAAACGGAGTAAAAATAGCCTCTTCAACAAATGGTGTCAGGGCAACTCCATGTAAAAAATGAAATTCAACTACCAACTTACAGCATATACA
The DNA here is from genome assembly GCA_004027735.1 of Carollia perspicillata. NCBI lineage: Eukaryota > Metazoa > Chordata > Mammalia > Chiroptera > Phyllostomidae > Carollia > Carollia perspicillata. The sequence continues at coordinate 462 of PVKM010006257.1, forward strand.
AAAGTAGACTCAAGCTGGATAAGAGACTTAAATATAAGTTGAAACACCATAAAAGTTCTAGAGGAGAACCTATGCAGGAAAGTCTCAGATATTCCATGCAGCGATATTTTCACTAATATGTCCTCTGGAGCAATGGCGTAAAGGAAAGATTAAACGAAGCTTAATTATTTGAGCCCCTCTTTTCCTTGATAATGGGTACTTTTTTAAACATTTCTTATGACCTGTGTCTGACCACAGTCACCCAATACCTTACTATTTCACCTCTCCAAAAGGCAGGAATACACTATGCTAATCAAATCACCTTTTAATTAGTAATGAACTCCTGGATGTCAGTAAATAAATAAAGCAAATCTCCCAATAATGCATCACTGTTATATCTTGTCAGTCATTTGAATATAAAACCTAGATAAGTTCGTTGAAATGCCAATGTTTGTGATAGATATAGTAAGTATCAATGATAGTAAAGAGCAAACTATATTTTTGGAAACCTCTTAGTCATCCTGTCATTATTATTTGTTTTGTGTTTGGTTTGGTTTTTTAAGCACAGTCATTTGGAGATTATCTCTGGAACCAAAATGCCTGGGTTCTTACCTAAACTCGGCCATTTTCTAGCTAGTTACTTCACTCCTTTTGCTCTTGGCTCCTCATCTGTATGATGGAACTCACAATGGTACTGATGTGAAACTTTGTAGTGAAGATCAAAGAAAATGTCAGGGAGTGACCTGGCAAATAGTAAGCATTCTATGAATGGTCATTGCTAATATTTAACAGTTAATTGTTCAGAGGAGAAAATTTCATAGTACATAGTGATCCTCCCTATGTTTAAAAAAGAAATAAACTATATTTCAGATCTTGTATTACCGAGAAAATAAATATAAAATGAAACTATTTAACTTCAACATATTTTCCTTTGTTCTCCTACCTACTGTCCTTGAAAAATAAGTAATGCTATTTTGGAGACATGAACTTTAGGGTAAATGTTACAATTTCCTTGTTCTTGCTTTTTACATATATTGTGTCAACCAACCATCTAAGTGAAACCTTCCAAACTTTGGTGTCCAACGTGAGGCAAAAGGTGACGTTGTGAATTGAGTAATAGAGACAGATTTACAAATTCTACATTGTTTCTATCTCTACCATTCACTTAGACTGGAAAAAATAAATTATAATCATATATAATCATAACTAAACTAAGTCAAGACACTTTTAGAATTTTCAAATGTGCTCGAGTTTAACATTCTTTCTTTTCGGTGCTAGTAGCCAAAGGACCCAATGGATTTAGGAGAATTATGGTCCAAACCATCAACTGCCTCTTAAAATTCATGTTTATTATTCTGGTTTAATAAACATGGATTGTCTTTCTTCAGCAAATGCCAGCTCTGGAATTGTTTATTAAGTGTCTATATCATCAATACTTCCAAGGGGCTATTTGACCTCAGAGTATCCTTCCTTGGCACAGGCCCTTATATTTTCAACACTTCGTAGCTGGTAATGTAACTTGGAATAGTTTCCATACAATGTCTGAAAAATATTCTGGGATTTGTTGTCTTGTGTTAAATTGCCAAGAATATTGAAGAGTGGCTTTGGGGATGGTGCAACTGAGACATGATTTTGTTGGAAAGGGAAGCAAAGATGAACACTGAAATTGAAAAGAAAATCTTTAAAGTAAATTAAACGGCACACAAAGTTATAGAGGCGGACATATGGAGTCTGTGTGGTTTATTATAGTCTTGGCACCTCAAATTCCTAAAGTCAGCACATATTCTCCTCAACTGTTTTCTGATTTCACTTTTTTCAGATTTTTGGTAAGATATATTTATAACCTCTGGTAATAATAAAATTAACATGTAATGTAAACTCTTTGCTGAAGGACTTACAGCACTCAAGGATTATAATACTTATCTTGTATTTTGATTCCTAAATCTCATGAATTCTAAGAAAACCTCTGTGATGTTGGGAAGGGTGCTTTTTAGAGACAGCCTAAAATGTGAGAGTTCACTTACAGCTCAACAACATTTTTTCATAGAATCTTCAGGATTTTCTATACGGCAAGTCATGCAGTCTGTGAACTAAAGCAGTTTTAAGTACTCCTTTCTAAATGTACTTTTCTGCTTTAAATTTTGTCAACTTTTGCTTTGTGTTTTCTGTGATATTTTTAGGTTCACATTCATTAATCACTGTGTTTCTACTGTGTTTATGTTTTGGCTGTGCCCCTCTTTATGTCTAGTGATATTCAGTTCCTTAAAGACCATTTGATGATACAGGTAGTTCAATTCTCTTACGCTTTTATTTGCATCATGCGCCTTCTCTCACCTTTTCACTTCCAACCTATTTCTGTTTTTTTTTTTTTTATTTAAAGTGTATTTCTTACAGATAACATGTAACTGAGTTTTGCCTTTTGGATTGATCTATCTTATATTTAGAGTGTTTACTTTTTTTCACATTTAATGTATAAGTTGATATATTTGAATTTAGGTGTGCCGTTTGTTATTTGTTTTCTACTTGTCTGAGTGCTTTTTCCCCTTATGTTTCTCATTTAATCTTTGTGGTTTTGTTACATCATTAGTAATATAGTAAATGGTTAGTATATCATCTTGATTCTTCTATTGAATTTTAACAGTACTTCATTGTGTGCTTTTTATGGTTTTTGTAGTGATTTCAGCGTACATCAGCAACTTATCAAAATCTACTTCAAGTTGGAGTGAATTAATTCTCATATAATATAGGACATTTTTACAACTATATCTTTCCTGGCCCCATGTTATTATTATCATATACAGGGTGAGGTGAAAATAACACCCCACTTTTATTACATAAAATACTTTATTACACAATCATAAGCACACAATTCTATAACATAGCATTATCCTGCTCAAGCACACCGTGTGACAGTTCAGGTGAAGTGTTCAAACTGCCATCCATTACGTGAGACAGTCACGTACCTTGCCAACCACACTCAATGGTCCCTGTATTTTACACATTTCTTACAATTAAATATAAATTATGTTTTATTTAACCACTCATGGCTTTTAAGTAATTTTTAAAATAATGATGTATTCGTGGATAGTAACAGAGTGGGAAAAGAGCAGACTATCAGCTTTTCATTCTGTTATCCTTGTCATTCCAGCTTCTAAATACCACACATTTTTGTTCAAAGTTGTCATCAGTAAAATAAAATGACACACTATTTTCTTATCATGTGATGTATGTAACTTTTATAAAGTAAACTTCTATATTGCAAGAATTTCAAAATTGATTTTATGATTGTATCAACTTAGAATTAAGCTAATTATATTAATTTGATACTGTATATGAAAACATATATACTCTAAGTATTAATTACTGCAGATGGGGGTAGAAGGGGATTAAATGGTAATGGCAAAATACAATAAAGATTAAACCCCCCAAATTAACATTTTTATTGCTCATCATTTTAGTAAACATTTTAACATGCTTTTATTACCCCCCCACTTTTATTTGATTATATTTGAAGGCTCACTGTAACAGAATATTACATGAGTTAAATATATTCTACAAAGTCAATTTTTGTGCCACAAGTTTTATAGTCAAATTTCAAATTTTGTCAAATTTAGTCACCTTCTTCACTATAAAATTATGAACACATGGTCAAGTCAACTTTAGAGCTGTTATAAAAAGCTATGTTTCTAACTTTTAAAGTAGTTTCTAATCTATCTATTTATATATATATTCTGTTATATATATTCTGTATATATATATATACAGAATATATATATTCTGTATATATATATATACACAGAATATATATATATATATATATATATATATATATATATATATATATGTCCTGTTTTGTTTTACTGTGACACTGAAAGTACGTGACTAATTTTTATATAACCTATGGTCCATGAGGATCACACGGGGTGAATGCGATTCTTTGTTCAAACCATGGAAGATCTTTAATATAGTGAGAATTAATGCCGATATAATGTAAACAATGTATAATGTGTTTACCAAAGTTCCAATGCACACTAATTGGAGAGTGAAAGCCTGTGGGAATAAGTTATGAAAGGATACAAGTGAAGACACACATTTTCATGCTGGTGTCTCAGTTCCAGAGCCCAGTGCTAGTCCTGCTGTTCTCAGCATGCTCCTCAGTGATGACCTCATCCATTTGTAACATAAGATGCATTCAGCTATCTGGCACCTAGATGTCAGCCTACAGAATATAAACACAGTGCCTGCAAATGGACCATAAAGCTGACTACAATCTGTGAATTAGTAACAGAAATACCTGTTACATCATTATGATATTTGAGTATACTCAGCCAATTAATCCTAGTATATGTATGTGTGTATAGTTGGAAAAATATTACATATGTGTACAAAATGTATTCTTATCTAAGTTTACATTTGGTGAAATGTAATGTACATACACCAACAATAATGGACTAGTAAAGGATAGCACTGGAGAGCATGCTCCGATTGTCAGCCAAGTTATGTAATGAGACATTGGGAGTAAGTGCACAATTGGAACTCAGTGGACAGGAACACCTCGGTGCGTTTGTAGGAAATAACAAAAGCTGTTTTGTCTTGTGGATAACAGTGACTCACACAAATGTGCTGCCATCGATCTGTTTTAACAATGACATGTAATCTTCATGTCTTAGGAGATGCTTCCCTAAGGTAGAATGAATACACCTATATATTTTTTTATTTAGGATGCTTGAAACCTGTGAAGATTATTTGCCCAAAAAATGCAGTGTTGTTTTCTTAACCAGCTAAGCTTTAGCTGTTCAGGCAGGGGCCTTTTTCTTTAGGCCTTACACTGGACTTGCCTCTCAGACACTCTCATGGAGAGAAGCCAGTGGAGCTCAGACGGTAGTTGCCAGCAAGTCTAACTGTGATAGATGAAGTATGGTTTCAGACAAAGATTTATTCTCATTTGAGAACTTCATATTCTAGATGGCATTATTCCGTGAGGATGCAACCTGAGATGCAGGTCCCTTGAATTGTCACGAAAGCACTTTCATAAGAAAAACGTGCCCACTGAGGTGTTTCTCAGTCAAGGGACAACTTGAGTGGAGTATCTGTCAACCCAGATGTACAGGCAGGAAGAATGAATGAGTTATATTTTTGTGCCTACTTGAAATGTCATTCTGATACTTAATATAAATGTAAGAGGTATTCCTTGAAAGGTATCACACTGAAAGATTAAGTCCGCTTGTAATCCACTCCTTGCTTGGGAAGATATTATGGGGAAGAAAGTGCTCCTCAGCATTAACTCTTTCTAATACTCTAGCTGGCACAAAAGTAAACACAGGAGGAGAAAATCATCCTGAATTATGACTGTTATTTGCTATTTTCATGGCACCAGGTGGGAATGTTAACACTTAATCAGTCTCCCTGGCATTATTTCCTCTCCTTATTGCCAGTTTTATCACCGTGAAAGATGCTTTGATTCTCTTCGGTGGTGTCAGAACAACAGGCCACAGCATCAATGACATTCCAATCAGTGGGGCATCATTTCACATTAGTCGTTATCAAATGTGATATTTTACTAATATATTTTGACACCTGGCACAGTATAAGGCACACTCTCTCTCTCTCATATGTATATACTACAAATTTTTGAAGACAAAAATATATCTTAAGATAGAGATTAACCACAAAGCACTTTTTCTTTCACTGTTTTAGATTTTGAAGGGAGAAGAAAATATTCTCTTTAGAAACATGCTACAGCTTTCTCCTTGAGAATGCTTAATGCTTTTTAATGGAAAATGAAATTGTTAGATTTTGGAGATGCTTGGTAGCTACTTCATGTGAAAGCAATGCCAAGATTGAAATGCTAAGAACTAAAAAGTCCTTAATTGCGCACAAGTACTGGTTGTATTAAATACTAACAGTGTTTTTTTTAAAAAGAAGTGCCAGTTCTATGTTAGACATTTATGAATAGTCAGTTCAGTGTTCACAGCCATCTTTGAGGGAGACATTTTTTTGTCATCAGTGTGCACATGTGGAAATGAAGTTCTGAAAGGTTGAATAAATTCTCCAAGATCACTTAGAAAGTGCCAACACCCTGATTTTCCCTGAGATACGACTTCATCATACTCATTCACTCTCTACTGCCATTGAAGGTTGACTCCCTTTTTAATTCTACTTATCCAAGTAGCAAATTATTCTAAAGTTAGAAAAAATACAATTTCTTTGGCCATAATTGAAAGAAAGTGCTGCAGTATGATATCAAATGATAGTCAGAGAAAATCATATTAAAATATCTCCATACTAGATTTTCCCCTTTGGGATGGCTCTTTCTAAATCGTTTAATATAATCAGTTAAGAAAATTAGGAGGTGTAACATACTATTGTTTTCAGCTCACAGAAAGAAAAAGAAATGATAAATATTAATGTGTTGTTCATCCAAGACAGATTTGGAGCATAGGAAAATTTCAGATCTGGACGTGTTCAAATCGGCCCTGTCCTGCCAAGGGGCAGAGCAGGGTATTACTGACAAGTGGGGGTAGAAAAGGGTGTATGTAGAGAGAGTCGAAGTAGCAAAGCACCATGGGGGAAAAAAACCAAACCTACACTGATGCCAAAATCTTTATTTTATACAGTAATAAAATGCATCTTTTTAAATTGACTTGAGAAAGAGGAAGAGCGAGAGAGAGAGAAACACTGATTTGTTGTTAAACCAATGTATGCGTCCATTGGTTGATTTTTATATATGCCCCAGCCAGGAATTGACCCACAACCTTAGCATATCAAGACAACACTCTAACCAACTGAGCAACCTGGTCAGTGCATAAAATGCATCTTGATATATATGGATCTGTAATATAAGATAACTGAATAGAAAAAAATTATTTTTGCTTTATAACACCAGAAAAGTATTGAGGCTTCTCCATTTTTCTTCCAAAATGTATACAGCTTTTATTTTTCAAAATTCAAATTATTAATATGAATGTTTCCTATATATTTGTGTCAAAAATAGACTAGATATTTTCTTAAGATTATTTTTACAATTAAACAAAGTTAAAGGGAGAACATTTGGTATCAGACCAAAAATAATTAAAACAGATGAGGTAAGACATTCCTTTGCATTGCTTCTACATAAACTATATTCTTTGAGGTTTCTCAGTGGCTTAAAAGGTGATTATATAGGTTGAAATATTGTCCTTTCTAGTTTTATGGCTGGAGCAAAACAGTATTTGTCTGGAATGCATATACTATTGCACACAGGGTTAATTAGGTTAGAGATGAATTAATTTGTAACAATTTCCGTTATTTGACAGGCATCAATAATGTAGTATATTACTTACATTCCAGACATCAGCATACTGCCATGACCCAGTCAGATTCAATTTGGGAAAATCTTGGATCATATGAATATGTTATTATTGATTTTTTGTAACATCATATTTTACAATCAGGTCTAGTTATAAAACACCATTATAACTTGAGGAGATATTTCAGAAAGCCATACTGTTGATGAATGGAAATCATGCTTCTGCAGTGAAATAAAAATTTACTGCCCTCTTCCTGAAATGAAATGTTAAGGTATAATTTTGTACATTATTAACAGCTACTAAGGAAGTTCTTTTTCTAAGCAATCTCCCCAAACTTTGATTGGATATTTCTGTTGGGTGTGTATGGAGAGTATGATGACAGTTTATATAATGGTTATCCTGGACTATTTTCAGTTGAATAATTTGACTTTTAAAAATCCTCCATGTATCCAGGCTCCCATTCATTTGCATGTAATGGTCAAATAACACATCCAATTTTGCACCTAAATGATAAGATGGCAGGCCAGCTTGATATAAAAAGGTTATGTTAATAGTACCTATGCTTAAATCCATGCATTTTATTTCCTTCTTTCTTATTTATTGATTTTTATTCTTGTTTATTCTATTAGAGTTGTCAAAAGTGTTCCACCAAGCTTACATTCATCATAAACCTAACTGTATAATATTTAGTTATAGTGATGCCAAACTGAATATGATCATAATATGATAAGATACAAAAATGACATCTTTAAACAATGATAAGAGTTGTAAATCATGAGAATTGCTATCAGTAATGACTTTTTGTGTTTAATATATATTTGCAAATGTATAATACCTCCCACAGATTGTTATATTGTACTAATTACATTTAAATGGTTTTGTGAAATCAAAATGACACACACACATCCCTCCCCAAAGAAATAACAAATTTTTGTGCATCCTAAGCTAAATGTCAAATTACAAATTGCTTAATCCAAACTTTCTTGGTTCTAATATTTTTCATATTTTATTTAAAATATTTTATTTTGCCCTGGCTGGTGTAGCTCAGTGGATTGAGCATGGGCCTGCGAACCAGACAATCGTGGTTAGATTCCCAGTTAGGGCATATGCCTGGGTTGTAGGCCAGTTCCCAACAGGGGACACACAAGAGGCAACCATACATTGATATTTCACTCCTTCTCTCCTTCCCTTCTCTTCTAAAGATAAAATAAATAAAATCTTTAAAAAAAATAAGAGAAAATATTTTATTTTTCCTCACATTTATGTTGAAATTATTGACTGGTCTACCCATATATCCAATTTATTACTTCCAATATTTCCATTTCAGTAACATTTACTTTTTCTGCTGATTCCAATATATAGGCAATTTTTCTAAATTTTTATTCATAAATGTCATTTCTCATTATTCTATTTTTTTCCTATAGCATCTAAGCACATTTGTAGGGAGGGGGAGAGAACAGGGTGGTGAGAGAAAGGTTTGGAGAGAGCTAACATTGTAGCATGTCATGTGTACTAGCTACGGGAATGTACACACACAACATGTATGCATACATATGTATATGCATGTATGTATCAGAGTGAACTTGTTTCAGTAAATATTAACTACACATTTTTATCAGGCCGTTTTAGGATATCTAACATACAAAGATATGTGTTGAACAGAATTCAATTCTATTCTTCAATGGATATTCAGTATGACAGAACTGAGAGCCCCACAGGGAGATAATGGGAATATGACATACTAAGATTGACAAATAAGCAAGAGTTCAAATTACAAACAGAAGAACCTCATAGTTACTCATATACCACTCAAGATGGTGAGAAAAATGAAACTTGCAGAAGCTAAGCACCATGATGTTACCCATTGAAGCCCTGTCTAGTGGAGGGGCCTTGACCCAAAACTGTCCTGTCCAGAGACAGCCTTATCCTGTGAGTGAAAATGGGTACCGCGAAGAGTAAACTAATGGCTTAAAATGTTGAAATAGTTTCTGTCTTTTAACACAAAACTACCATGTGAATTCCAAACAAACAAAGATAAGAAGCTTTTCAGTATAGACTCAAGATATAACTTCTTCCTCTTAATATGCTTCTTAAAAATATATCTGCAGAAGTAGCCCTGGCACCACGGCTCAGTTTGTTGGAGCATTGTCTTGTAAATCCAAGGGTTATGGGTTTGATTCCCAGTCAGGGCACATACCTAGATCGAGAGTTCAATCTGCATTCAGAGCACATGCAGGGGGAAACCTATCAATGTTTCTCTCTTACATCAATGTTTCTCTCCCTCTTACTCTCATCCTTCCTTCCCCTCTCTCTAAAATCAATAATCATGTCCTTGGGTGAAGATAACAAAAAAAAAGTGTAGAAATGAACTTAAAGTACTCTTAGGTATATCTCTACAAGTAATGGTGTAATATACCATTATACCATTGTATATGATAATGTATATGATATTTATACATATATAAAATATTTATAAATATCAGTTCTGATATTTACACATATATACATTATAGAAATATGTATGTATGTTAACAATGGCTGTGTTCAAAATGTTCAGAATTCTGGACTAGATAATTCTTGATATTAAAAAAGTATAATTTTATTAAGAAAGACTAATTATTTTAGTATTATTATATTACATGTTTTATTATTAGTATTTAAAAGAATGATAGGCATACATGTAAGTGCAAATAATTCAAATAAAAATAATGGGAGGCACCAGATATAAGTGCCAACCCCCTGCTGCCATCCCACCACGGAGCCCAGCCTTTCACTTCATCGGCAGCAGCAGCGTTTCTGTGGCCTCTAGCTGTGGTCAGAATAGTGTTCATCTCATTCTATTCCCTAGTGTCCCAAAGGTGTTTAATTTTCAAGTTATAGTTGACACAGAGGAATAGAAATTCAGCAAATGAAAGAGTAACTTGAGATAAGAAACTAAAAGTGACTACAGGGATATTATCTTTGCTTTAGGGAGAACATAGTCTCCAGTGTGATCATTAAATCATTTTATGTCATCTGCTAATCATGGGGGACTAGTGCTAAATAGATAGGAAATCTGTTTATTCTAGGATATGGAGTTTTAAATAAAGCAAACCTGTGAACTTTTTTTAAAGCTACAGAGCTATGTGAAAATAGTTTTTAATTCTTGTTTAAACTTAATTGTATGCTTATGTAGGATCTTCATTAGTAAAAGTCAATGATCGAGTTACCAGCAATGAATATAGATACATATTATGATAAGTATTTGGAAGTGTTCTGAACTCCTGAAAAATCATTACTTATAGAGCATATTATTATTGACTAAAATCACTTTATTCAAGTGATGAGTAAGTAACAACCTATCTCTGTGAATAGTTGCTGTAAAGTAATATTGAAAAGGGATTTGTAAAACACGATGTCATCCTAGTTATTAAAGAGCCAATCCTGTACCTAAAGTAATCAGTGGAGGAGGGAAGGATGAATGACGTAAAATTGAGCAGGGTCACTTGTTTTGTTCTTATTACTTTAAAAGAAGTTGACACCACTGCTTTTCATATTAGAATGTTCTCAGATTCAGTATGACAACATGTATGTAAAATATTATCAAAAGTGTATTAATCCAAGGTAACTTGACCCACAGAAATTCGTTAGCTGATCTTTAAGTTCTATGCTGTGAGCATAATGAAAGCAGCATGTGAGTTTAAGGAAGAAGATCTGGTGTCAAGTGCATTGTCACCTCCCACTGGCCAAAAGATCTGGGACAAGTTCCCTCCATGTAAGGCAGTACCCAGATATGTAGGGCCAGTCAAGACTGGAACATAGGTTTATTGCTTCCAATTTGGGGATCCTCTTCCTCCTACCTGAAAGGGTAGAGTTGAATAAGGAAACTGTGCTTGTATTTCAAAACTAAAGTAGTAAGTTAAAGTACTTAAACATTTAAATAAAATATATCAAAATATTTTTGCCCCAGGAAAATATATGAAACCACTTCACTGAGTCAGCATTTTCCTTAAATGTCTATTATTTCTTTAGAAGCTCCACAGTATCCTACATATCTGTTGATTGCTTTTAAGTCTGAAGAACATTTAACTTTTTACCAACTGTGGATAAGCAGAATGGTTAGAGAGAAAAAGAAAGGAGTACAATAGAGCCTTAGAAGCCAGTTTGGACAAAGAAGCAGGTTTAGGAGTATAAATAAATTACTGTATATAAAATTGAATCTTTAAATATTGAATTAGTAAATGACTTAGAAATAGTCTCCATGTTGTCCTTCATTTGAAAAATCAAAAGAACGAGAAAGAGTAGTTAAAATGTATTCTATAATGCCATTAAGCTTCTTAAAAGAATATTATTTACAAATCTGAGCTGCTGTTTCTAGTGCTATGGTAATTAATGTGTAAACATATTGGCTTCTGTTAATTTAAATCTATAATACTTTAGGCAGTATAGGACTGAAGTATCTCATTTCTGAGGTTTCAATTGCTATAGAGTTAAGTCCAGAATTTTGTTAGTATTATATAAATTCTAGCATAAGCTATTTAAATAAATGTATTTCACTGGAAAAATCCATTTAAAAAACAGTAACTTTACAAAAAATAATATATACTTATCTTATTCAGGAGAGTTTCCTATTTGGCACCAAGGAATTATTCAAGTATCCATTGAGTCTTTAGAAATAACTCTGTGATCACCTAAAAGAGTCTGCCAATTATTCCCATATGTGAATGTGGTTTTTGTAATCTGGACACTTATCCCCTAGGATTTGGACTAATAGCTCTAGCCTTTTACTTCTCATTAACTGTCAGAAAAGCTATCAGACAGACAGAGGAGATATTGGTCAGTGCCAAAATAATACAAATTTGGACAAGTGGCTGAAAGTTGAAAGGATCAGTATCACCTTAGCAACAGTCTGTACTTATGGAGAAATAAGACTTGGGAAAACTAAAGAATTTTAAAGTCAGATTGTATTTTGATACTCAGTAAAGTAAAGCTCCTTCAAGATGTGAGGAAAAGATGTGGAGGGAAGTCAGCCAAGTTTGTAAGTGTTTCCTAGTGCATTTGGCAGCCAAAACAATAAATAAATAAAAATTGTCAGTATTGGGGGTGGGGAGAGTGAATCTATATAAAGCAGCAAAAAGATTTTGAACTACTAAGTGAAGGTAATTATTTCAATTACCCCTGAGGGGAACCCATTTAGCTTTGGTCAGTCCTTCCACCAGTAAATGCAAGGATTTCAGAGGAGAGTAAAGGCATTAGTTATGCGTGACAAGATAATGTGAAATATCAACCAGCAACCAAGGGCAAAACATTGTTTTGGCAGTCTATGTTAAGGAAAATAATGTATAGAATTAATATATCTATGGAAATCTCCAGGGTCACAAAAACATAATTGAAATTATTGGATACAAAAAATGATTGGTCAAACATCTATCAATAACTTTCTTGGACATATTCTGTTTTGTGATATAAATTTGTGAATTCTCTGAAAAGAATATATTTCTGACAGAGAAGAATATTGCAATACTATTCCAGGGCGAAGTGAGGATCTAATAAGTCTGTAAAATTGGAAAACTAAGAAAAGGCAAATGTGGTTAGTATTTTCACACTTTGACAAATACATGGATTTATGTATTAGATTTTAGAAATGTTGGTATATTTTATGTAAGTGTCTAGTAATATATTTATGCTTACTAAGTTTTAACACATGATTAAAACATATTATACTCTCTTCATTTAATTCTTACAAAATCTTCTAGGCTTCTTTTTTCTTTCCTATTCTCATTGTTGGATGCAGAAACTGAGACATAAAGAGGCTTTGTAACTTCTTCAGTTACATAAGTGGAGTTACATTTCAGGTAGTAAGTGGAAAAGATTTGGACCTGAGTGGTGTAAACCTGTGCTCCTAGCAATTACAATTTCCACATCAAAATAGTATCTCTTCTTGATTTACCAGCATTGCTGTTACATTGTAAATTGTTGGTCCAATAGACATGATATGTTTTGGTTGATTTGCTTATAGTCTTTCCCTTTCTCTGCTTTGAAAAATAGTACATACTAGCAAGATCAAGCAGCAGTTGGAGTCCATGAAGTATAGTTTTTTTCTGTTTTTGACGTCAAGTATCTGAGTCATGAATTGATCAAAGTCAATATTCTGGTTTAGTTACCACCCTGTTCTGAGAAGAAGAATCACCCAACTCATTAAAGACACTGTTTTTTCTTTTTATAATCAGAGTTATTAGGGTGACATTGGTTAATAAAATCATATGGGTTTCAAGTGTACAATTCTATAATATGACATATGTGTATTGTATTCTGTGCTCATCACCCCAAGTCAGGTCTCCTTCCACCATCGTTTATCCCCGTCTTCCCTCTTCTACCTCCCCCACCCCCCACTTTCCCTCTGGTGATCACCATACTGTTGTCTGTCTCTGTAAGGTTTTTTTTTCCCTTAAATCCTTCAAGACACTTTAGTTTCCTAATGTATTTGTATTATGGGAGATTTTTCCAGTAGTTTATTCTTGTATTCATTTTACATAAAAAGACGCAATAGTGACTGATTATGCTTGCTTGTCTGGAAACATTTTTTTTGATAACTAGCTTCATCTGGTGTCAATATACAGATGACTTTATAACAAAGACAATTAAATGTGGTATTTTACTTAACCTGAAAATATTGGAATCTGTTTCATTGCAGTATAAAGACTATAAATACCTCACTGTTTAGTATAGCAAATACTTACACAACTTACTCAGTACAACATATAAATTAAAATCTGTGCACACATACACACATACATGCACACACACATACATATATCTCCATTCATTCCCTAACTCAGGAAATAGGAACAGCGCCTACCAACTTGAACAAGAATTTGTTCAAGGTGTCAGTTCTTCCACGTTATCCTCTCCATCCACTCTGTTTGAAAAATTATCAATATTATCTGCATAACACATACCAAATGAATACATGTTTTTCTATACCCATAACTATTCTCCATCTATGTCTAATAACATAGAGGAAGTAGAGACTTTATTCTATGGTAAGCAGGCAGCTTAAAAAATACTTCACAAATACGTGTCTAGCAGACCTACAATAGTTAAGAATTTGCTGTTTTTCCATTTCCAATGTCTGGCTTTCCTTCCCTCTGAGCTATCCACCTGGCCGGACACAGGCTTGTCAAATTTTTTAAGAAAACTGTGCATGAACATCAACTTCTCTGGTTTCAGTATTGACAAACATTTACTGTGACAAAATGACATAATCAATTTTCCTGTGTGCCCTGTGACACCTGTCTCATGTCTGCAGAGTCACACCATATACATTTTTTTACATTAATTTTGGGTGCTGGATCCATTGTCAGTCCTACATTAGTTATAACTTTTAAATTCACAGGATGAGAAGACAATGAATGCAGAACCATTTAAATACCAGTGTCTAGCGGGCCTTCCGATTTAGGTTTCATTTCTGATAATAATGCCTAATAGTGGGATAAGCAGCCAACGCACCTAATATCATTAAGCCTCAATCATGTCCTCCAGTAAAATGGTTAATACCTGTGTCACGTGATTGTTTTAAGTAAAGAAATGAAACACAATCCCAGTGCTACACCTGGAAGAGATTCAAGTTACATGGTGTTGATTATATTACACGGAGTTGAGAACTATTTCCTTCAGGTAGTTAGATTTAGGGAAGGTGATTCAAAGAGGTAATGTAATCTGCCTGACCTTTCAAGGCTGCTGGGATAAAATATGACTCCATGTCTCATTCCCTTCCAATCCCTCACTTTTCTAGTCTCACATACAATATCTAAACCCCTGTATTCGCAAATTGTAAGAAGACAATAAGCAATTATGCTGAATAAACTTCTTAAGTCAGTCAACAAAATTTTAACAGTAATTCCAAAGGCTGAATAGAGTATATCATAATCTCTGCCCTGGAGAAACACTGGCAAAATGTACCCAGTGATCTAAATTAGATAAACTCTCATACTTGTGCACAAACACACAGGCATAATATGGCTATTTTAACAGACACAAAGGTGCACCCACTTTCTCCCCTTTCTCTCTCCTTCCCTCTCCCATCTCCCATTCTTCCATTTCCACTCGCCTCTCTCTGTCTCTCTCTGTCTCTCTCTGTGTCTCTCTTTTCTCTGTCTCTGTCCCAACCACATCCTCCCTTCAGTGGAGCGCAGATTACCACGCCTGGTTATGCAAAATGACCAGAGTGAACAAAAGTGTGAGACAGACCCCTACCATTGTCCTTCCTCCTTATGTTGTAAAATCCTAATGTGTCTCAGTTACTTGTACAAGAAGAGAGAAAATATTTTTCAAATGTAAGAAATGCATTTTAATGTTGCTCTGTAATATTTCTCATCTTTTCCCATTCTTTCTGCCCTTTATCTCTTCCTCTCAGGTGAATTTATTCTTATCCTTTTCATTGAAATGCGTATATCTCCCAAGATGAATATAAAGTTCTAGGATATAGAATCATAACTATGAAGAAAACAATGTTCACTTCCATACTTAGACATTAACCATATGAATGAATTCAAGCCCATCGCACTTTATTTTCATAACACCATAAATACTACTATCTATTGCTGTAGGATTTACACATGAAAGTTTTCTATATATTTTAAGAAGATTCCTTTCACCTTAATTATGGAAGCAGGGTAAGAGTGCTGGAGATATATATGTATATATAATATTTTATTGATTATGTTATTACAGTGGTCCCATTTTTATACCCTTTATTCCCCTCCGCCCTGCCCCTCACTCCCATCAGTGTCCCCACCATAGTTCATGTCTATAGATCATACATATAAGTTTTTTTGGCTTCTCCATTTCCTACACTATTCTTAACCTCCCCCCATCTATTTTGTGCCTACCATTTATGCTTCATATTCCCTGTACCTTTTCCCCCATTCTCTACCCTGCTGATAACCCTCTGTGATTCTCTTCCTGTTCTAGCTGTCTGCATAGTTTGTTTCTCTTTATATTTGTAGGTTCAGTTGTTAACAGTTGTGAGTTTGTTGTCATTTGAATGTTCATAGTTTTGATCTTCTTTTTCTTAGATAAGTCTCTTTAACATTTCACATAATAAGGGCTTGGTGATGATGAAATCTTTTAACTTGACCTTATCTGGGAAGCACTTTATCTGCTCTTCCATTCTAAATGAAAGCTTTGCTGGATAGAGCAATCTTGGGTGTAGGTGCTTGCCTTTTATGACTTTGAATACTTCTCTCCAGCTCCTTCATACCTGCAAGGTTTCTTTTGAGAAATCAGCTGATAACCTTCTGGGAACCACTTTGTAGATAACTGTCTCCTTTTCTCTTGCCGCTTTTAAGATTCTCTCCCTATCTTTAATTTTGGGTAATATAATTATGATATTGGTGTGTGTTTCCTTGGGTCCAACTTCTCTGGAACTCTCTGAGCTTCCTGGAAGTCTATTTCCTTGGCCAGGTTGGGGAAGTTCTCCCTCATTATTTTTTCAAATAAGTTTTTAATTTCGTGCTCTTTTTCTTCTCCTTCTTACATGCCTTTGTTTTGAATTTTGGAATGTTTGAAGTTGTCCTGGAGGTTCCTAAGCTTCTGCTCATTTTTTTTGAATTCTTGTTTCTTCATACTGTCCTGGTTGAATGTTTTTTTTTTTTTTTTACTTTTGCTCTAAATTATCGATTTGACTCCTGGTTTCCTTCCTGTCACTGTTAGTTTCATGTATATTTTCCTTTATTTAAATTTGCATATACTACACTTTTTCCTCTATTTTGCAACTATGCTCACCCATTTCTGTGAACATCCTGATTACTAGTGTTTTGAACTCTGTATCTGATAGGTTGGCTATCTTTTCATCCCTTAGTTCTGTTTTTGGATCTTTGATTCGTTCTTTCATTTGGGCCATATTTTTTTCCCCTCAGCCCACCTGTTATGTTGTAAGGGGCAGAGCCTTAGGTATTCACCAGGGCAAGGCAACCCACATCGCTGTGTAGTGGGGCTGTACGTGGGGGAGAGATCAGAAAGGGAACAGTGGCACTTGCTCAGCTCTCAGCACATTTCAGTCACTTCCCTTGCTACCCACAAACAAATTGGGCCCTTCTGGTGCTGATTCCCAGATGGGTGGGCTTGTGTACATTTTAGGACCCTGTGGGTCTCTCCAGTGAACTCTCCTGTAAGGTTGGGAGTTTCTCCTGCCACCACAACCCTCACAGGTTTTTGCATCCAGAGGTTTTGAGGCCTTATTTCCCTGTGCTGGAACTCTGGGTTATGTAGTGTGTCTCACTCCCAAGTTGTTCCTCCCAGTTTATCTGCACACAGGTGTGGAACCACCTGGTCCACCTTCCACCATCTTGCAGTGTGTCCTCTCCACCCTGGCTGCCAGTCTCTACCCCTTCTATCCTTCTGAATGAATGTTTCTTCTTTAACTCCTTGGTTGTTGGACTTCCATACAGTTCAGTTTTCTGTCCGTTCTGGTTATTCTTTGTTTTTAAATTTGTTGTCATCCTTCTTTTGGTTGTGCGAGGAGGCAAAGTCTATCTCCCTATGCCTCCATCTTGGCCAAAAGTCCTATTTTTGCATTTTTGACATACAAATTAGAATAGACATGCACATTTAAAATATTTGAAACCTCATACTGATGTATTTTTCTTTAAAAATTTTGTATCCTTATGCAAATAGAAACATCTTTAACAAGAAAGAATTAATTTTATTTAAAATTAAAATATATAAACTTGCTACCCACCCAATTTGAACAGTTATATCTTTCTAAACAGTTTTAAAATAGATAATACATTTAACTTTCTTGAACATTAGTTTGTCTAACAGTTTTGCTGATCTCATGGGCATCTATTTATGGTAGTTTTCATGGTTTTCTTTGGAAAGCTATTCTTATCCATTTAGGGAATAAATTTCAATATACCTTGAGTAGAAATATCTTTCTATCCTGGAGCAAATATTTACCATAAACATAAATAATAAAGAAAAAACCATAGAATTACATTAACTAACTTTTTTTACCTTATGAATGATTATTATCCATTAGATACTCAAAGCCAATTTTAAATTGGAAATACCTCCTAGTTGGTAATGTTTTGTGATTATAAAGTGAGTCTCAATGTATGTATTTGACATTTTAGGTTTATTTTAAATCCATTCACACTTTAACCCTAATATTATCAAATGGTTCAGTGTAATAAAATACAAAAAATAAAAAGGGACTAAAAAGCTGATAGGGTTATATGACATGTAAGGTGTGCATGCAAAGGTCGCAAAGGTATTTCCCCAGGATAAAAATCAATAATATTTTAAAATAAACTTACTTAACAAGTTTAGATTAGTTTAAAGCATACAGTTCCTCCTTAAATGTGGAAGACGATTGAAAAGCTGGCTACACACAATGTCCTTAGGACCAGGGGCTATTTTAGCATTGCTCCCTTCATAGCAAACGTACATTGGACAAGCTCAGTGTTACTGGCACCTGTCTCGCTTGCTCTGATGGGGCAACAGCGAGCACAATAAA
Source organism: Carollia perspicillata (assembly GCA_004027735.1). Taxonomy (NCBI): domain Eukaryota; kingdom Metazoa; phylum Chordata; class Mammalia; order Chiroptera; family Phyllostomidae; genus Carollia; species Carollia perspicillata. The sequence continues at coordinate 19,227 of PVKM010006257.1, forward strand.
GTCTTGTTACTAAGCTATCTTTGAGCCATACCGGATTGTGATTGATTCTGTTGTGTTAAATGGTGTGGTGGCATTTTGCCTTAGGCCTTTTCTATTGAACAGTGGAAAGAACAGAAGAAGGAAACACTTGATCACTTTGTAAATGCTGCACATTGCAGGCAGGGTTTAATGACTGAACATAGCCATTTCCAGTGTATTGAAATGCCTCTGCCTTGCCTCAAAGCATTGTACCTCTATTGAAATGGCAAAGAATAGAGTTCCTGTAAGATTGTGAAGTGCTGCTCGTTTTGGGAATAAACAGTTGCTTTGACCTTGTCCCAGCAAATAAACCCTGTCAGACCCAGAATTGCAAGGCCAGGAAATCATCTGTTTAGTCAGTGCTGGTTCTGGTGATTAGTTAGTGTTTATGGCTGGGAATTGATAATATAGCCCTGTGTATATGAAGCTAAGGTCTGAATACTAAAAGGGCCCTATTTACCAACAGCTTTATTTTTTAATTTAAAGTTCGTTCAAATTGAAATCAGCCTTTTAATTCTTAATTAGGACCATGTTTTCCTTTAAAAGTCAACCACATTAGTCAACTGGAGACAAAATTCACTTTGCAACTGAAAGGCTGTCTACTTTCTTTCAACAGTAGCCACCATGGTTTACTAAGTGCATTCGTTTTCCTTTCTCTATGGTAACTTTACCCATTCTCTGTATGAGCATAGCTCAAACCCATCAATCACAACTTAAGAGGAAAACTGTGCTATGTGCTTTGGGCATGAAGCCAAGATTCTGTATTGAAGTGTTTCTATAATTATTAGTCATTGTATAGGTAGTGCTCATAATACTCCCTATTTCATACCTTCTTCTTCATTATTTTCCAGTGCTGGTGGTTTGTTGTTTTACCTTACTATTGAATCATAGTATTTAGTTCCTGTTTTATTGTTACCTCTTCATGAATACAAAATCAGCAGATTCCCAAAATATTTCTAATTCATTTATTACAAATTGATATTACTTTGGCTTCCTTCTATTATTCATATGTTTAGCATTTCTCAATAGAAAATTAACATTTGGCACAGGCGTCATAGCTTTCTCCCACCAAGGTCTATTCTAGGTTTTTTTTTTCATAAGTTCAGGATTTGCTCAATAAATGAGCATGCATACCTTCATTAGCTCAGCACTTGTAATACAGAAACTAAAAGCCAGATTAGCAAGGATAAGGCAAGTCAAACCTTATGGCAGACTAACAAATGGGAAATATATATTCTTTTAAATTGTATTTTCAATACTTTCCTTGTTTTCCTTGCAAAGGAGAAAAATATCATCTTATATTCTTAAAAATTTAAAACAGTGAAATTTTAAAAATTTAAGAGTTAATATCAATTTTAAATTTTTTATTCATTCCCACAGATTACCATACTTCTAACATTCTAATTTATGATGTACATAAAAGGAAGATTATAATTAAATAGAGCTTTCTTATGCTATTGGTTAAGATGAATATATAATATTAGGAAATTATTTGTTTGGCGCTCAACTTACCTTTTAATTAATCCAATTATGAAGTAGACTTCTCCTTTGAATACATACTGATCTGGTACTGGAAAACACTGAAAAGATTAAAGTTTATCATTTCTTGTTGAAGTATATTTCTTTTAGGTCAGAAGAGAGCCTCATTTTTTGTCTTCTTGTTCCTATTTGATTTTATAATTTAAATGGCTAATTATAATCCTCAAAGCAGTGAAGAAAGTGGACATAATTTGTTGGATTCTTTTCTATTTAGAAAGTTCTAGGAATCTTACAAATTTTTATACACTTTTATTATCTTTTTAATGTTTCTAGCCTGAAGAGTTTTAAAGACAATTTACTCAATACCTGTTATTAATCAATGAGGAAATTAAAGTCTAGAGAGGATACTTGGTTGCAAGTTAATTACTCACAAAAAATGCACTTCATCCTCTGCTAGGTCCTGGAAAATGTGATCGCCACAGGGCATACAAAGGAATAGGAATAACTCCTGTCTCTGTATTGCTGAGGTCTAACCTAGGAATACAAAATAACCACCAAGCAAAACTTCAGACATACTTATAGAAGAGGGAGTCACTATTCTAACCATCTCATTAAAATTTGAAGACACCTAGTCAGCGAATTTGTGATAACACTTATCTAGGAGAATAGACTAGATCAAAACCTATGTTTCCTTCTTCCTAGTCCTGTGCTCTTCCTATAAGATGCTCAAAACACCTTGAAGTTCTGGGATAAAAATAAGAGACATTTGAAATTTCTTGGCAAAGATAACAAAAATGTCATATAAAAGTATGTTAACAATGATTTGCATTCTCAAGTGAGGAGATCCATTTCTAAAATAACAATGACATACAGAATAGTGTCTCCTCTTTAAAGCTCGAATTGTGACTTTTATCACCATAGTACTGAGCACAATAAAGTGTCTAGGTCATTTTAGATCAATACATGTTTGTTCCACAGGGTGAGTTAATGAAATTCAAACATTATATGAACATATCTGATTCCTACTAATCCATGATAATATCCAATAGGGTTTGAGGCGTTATCTCCCATTTTAATGGTTATTAATTTAGATTCATGGGTCATCCTACTTAGACTTATCAATACAAAATCAAAGATGAGAATTCTTGCCACACTTAACTAGTTGAATCTCTATTATGGCAAGGGTATAAAACATCTCTCGGACCACGTACAAAAAAGATGGCTATTTATCTCCACTTAGAGGATCTTAATCTGCTTAATTGCTCTTTGGTTTTACTACCTTGGGACTGAAATCTATGAATAACTTTACCAGTGTCTGACTGATACGAATATATTCCACTGGGAGAACTGAGGAAGACATAAATCAGAATTCTGTCATTTTGACAGCAGAGTTTGAACATGTGTAACCCACCTTAGTTAAGTATTATTACCTTAGTAGCTGGCCTACTCCCGCTAGTGCCTTAACTGTTAAGCAGGAGTTCTTTATTTAAAACCCAAAACTGGATAAATCTGAGTTAGTGTCAATTTGTTTACCCTTCCTGCCTGATCTCTGTTTTCCTCCATATTCTGTAATAACTTATTCAAGACTTCCCTTGAGCAATACAAGAAAACATAACATATTTACTTTCTACACCTTGTGTGGACTTTTTTAAAATATGCTGAATGTTCACATTCTATAAAATGACAATTAAATGAGAGAAATGTTTAAATTGTTATATCACAAGTTTTGTATTGAAGGTAGGGAAGGGGATGCTTTCAAATTAAAACCATAGTTCTTACCATTATAAGCAAAGATACTAAAACATAAGTATTTATGCCATCCAACATAAAGTTTAAAATTATTTTATAATAATATTTTGAAGAGGAAGAAGGTATACAAGGTAGATATGTATTTAAGCACAAGTTGATTTACTGCAAAGGAGAGAGATTATTTATTGATTGCAAAATTTTAAAAGTAAGTATGTTATATAAAGAATTTCCCCTTACACATGCTTCCTACCAATGAAATAATTTTGTTAGTAATATAAATTATTCAGTTATATTCTCAAATTTGTTGAACAACTTTAGTGGAGAATTTAGAGATCTTGTTTATAGCAAGACCTGTCTCTGTGTGTCACCTAACATTCTGGATTGCAATGTCCACCAAAGGATGTAGAACATACAGGCTGGCCAACGTGATCCTTAGGATCATTTTTGCTCCATTAAGCAATGATTGTGGTTAATCAATACATTTCAACTGAATTCTCTTTGTCGTCTATGTCATTTAAAAATGCTTTCTGCTGGGAGTAAAGGCAAACTTGACCACAGCGACTTAAACAAATATGCTCCTATTTTTTGACATTATAATAAATCTTGAGATAGGTGCTTGCTGGGTCAACAAGTATAGAGTACACATCTCTCTGATTTTCTTGGCTTTTAACGTATTGTCACATGTAAGCCATTATGTCCATAATCAATTCTGGAACAATGTAGATGAGGTAGAGAGGAAAAAAAAAGAAAAGCTATCCCAAAGACTTTCATCAGATTCCCGTTCGTATTTCTTTGGCCATAATTCTGGCCATTCATCACTATTTGCAATGAAGTCTGAGTAAGGGGAGCACTGGGTGGGATGCCATTCTGAACAAATCAGGATTCTATTAGCAAGCAGGAAGCAGAGTTTGGAGTATGCAGCCAGTTGTACCACCACATTCCTCTGCTTAACAGTTTGTCTTTTCGTGTGGATCTATTTGTGTATTTAAATATGCTCTCACAAGCCAGCTCCTGCCATCTTTTCATGGTCTTTCTCAGATGAGATTCCTCTGTGCAGTCTCCTTCCACAGCTCAGGCAGAACGGAGTGCTCACTCATGTGGCCTGCGTTAAACATCTGGGGCCCATTTCCAGTTGCGGGGGATCTTGGGGACAGACAGCATTCGAGAATTTATATCTTTAAGGTTGCCCAATAGCCTGAAAAAAAATAAATGATTGACAAATATTTATTAAACTTTGTGTGTATGGGCCTGCCTATATTGTACTATTGTCATCTGCAAGACTATTTACTAATAATTAGATCAAGTCTAGGTTACTAACTTGTATTAACATTCTTAACTTCTAAGTTTATTAATCGTAGTTATTACTGACAACATTTAAGTTACTACAGAAATCTTGGTTGTAGTGTTGTAGCCAAGATGTCATTGTATAACTGTCTTGTCTTAAGTATCACATAGTATAGTTATTTATAATAGCAACAACAAGTGTTGATTGTTTAGCGAATACCTTTATGCTAAATGTTGTAAAAAATCATAATAGCTCCAAATAAAGACCCACAGGTAAACTTACAAGCAAACAAAAGAACAGAGCAACTTAATCTTGAAAGACTCAGTAATACCCCTTTGCAAATTTAAAGGCACTTCCATGATGAGCTAAATTGAAACCAGAAGTTAAGTGCATAGTTTATTTATACTTTATATCATTTCCTCCAAGGCAATATAACAAAGATATGAGTAAAACTTTCTAACCAATGCTCACAGACAACCTTCAAAAGCTTGTAAACCTAATCCATGTTTGGTTAGGGCAATAATCTTTTTTTTTAGTGGCTTTCAATGTGATACCAAAAGTTGTTCAGTTTAATATAAACTGAGCAGCCATTCTTAGTTGGAGCTAGTAAACAAGGTGAAATGAATGACTGCTATCACTTTATTATTCAAATTGTTTGTCTTGGCAGTGTAATTTCTCAAGAACCTTGTAGTAGGAAGACATGCTATTATGGATATAATGCATCCTCTTTCAAAATGCATTTAATGATTTTAAAACTTAATATTTGCCTACACAGGTTTTACTTAAATGCAAATACCTATTATTCACAGTATGAAGTTGATATAAGAAAATTCTGGACTTCAATAATAAAGATAATCTATAGGGCCTATTCTATATGTAAGTACTTTAACTCATCAAATTTTAGTGTAGCACTGAAATTGCGTTATAGAGATTCAAGAAATTACTCCTTTCCAGAGATATTCTGAAGGACACAAAAAATTTAGACCCAAATCCCTTCCTCAGAGGAGTGCCAAAGAGCTTCTCCTGGGAAATTCACCGTGAATTCAGTTCTCAATGTAATTATGAAAATGGATCAAACAAAACAGTACAGCATGTTGAATTTTATATCAGATTAAATGAAAAATAACACAATAGAGGGAGCTGAAGTCAATATTCAGTAGCCAGTTCATCCTGTTAAAAAAAAAAACACACATCATTCAGAGACATGGCCAGAAAAAAAGGAAGTAACCAGAGTCATTTTAAAAAGCTTTTAATCTAATAACAATTCACAAGTATATCAGTTTAAATAGAAATTGTACCTCTCTAGATCTGATATATAGAAAAGGAGATATATTGATTTAAAAAGAAATTGTACCACCTTATGTATCTGAGATATAGACAAGGAACTATATTGCGCTCTTTGTCTTAGGCCACTACCATAGAATGACACTGCCAAGGCAGAAAAAGAAAATCCCAGCTCATGAGAACTATAAGAAGGCATGATTTCTTCCTGCAGTTGCTTACAACTTGTGGGGATAAATATGTACATGTAGAAACCAATCAGCCAGCAAGTAAGTGTATAATACAGGGGCGGTCAAAAGTAGGTTTACTTTTTATGTAAAATAAAAGTTGTTCCGGTGGAAAATAATATGATAGTGAGTAAATAATAATACAAGAATAAACCCTGTGTTTCATGCACTCACGATGCCAGTGTGACCACAGTGCAGCCTACACAGCGCTCATGCCTGAACAGGGAGCAGCTACATGACGACATGGCTTTGCTCTATTTTCTCCCCAGATGTCCCAATGCCAAGGAAAGCTGCAAAAACATGAGCTGGAAATTTCATCACAGTCTCGTGCCAAAATAATCTAAATCTTGTGAGGGGTTTTTCCCTTTAACATTTGGTGCAAACTCAAATGCACATGTGGAGACACTATACTGGGCCATGTTTTTTGCTTCTATAAATGCTGGAAGGAAAAATTTAATTTTTATAGTGAATGCATATCCTAACATCCTGAAATGTATTTTACATATTTTCAAACATACATTTTCAAAATGATCACAGAATTATAAAAGAGTCATTTTGTTTGTAGCTTGTCGACCAGGTTTCTACAAGGCTCTGGATGGTAATACGAAGTGCGCTAAGTGTCCACCTCACAGTACTACTCCTGAAGATGGTTCAGTGAACTGCAGGTGTGAGAATAATTACTTCCGAGCAGACAAAGACCCTCCATCCATGGCTTGTACCCGTGAGTAGTTCTGCTGCAACCCATGCCTCCATGTTTGTTTTATTTTGTATTTTTATCCTTGTTATTGTGTTTCTTCTTTGTTTAAATCATTTGACCCATTTCCTGTGCTATCCATGTGCAAATTGAAAGCTTTCTCTGCTTCACTGTCCATGCTTGGCTCACCACAAATGCAACATTTATCATGCAAAATGAATGAAATTTTAAAGTACTTCCTGCAATAAGATACCCAGAAAGAAAGAAAGAAAGTTTTCTGCATCTTGTTTTAGATTTTTCACTGTATTAGATAGGATAGAGAAGGTTAAAAGCATGGGAATTGTGTTTTTACATTTCTATTCCTCTTGTTTATGTTGATCATAGGCCATAGGGGAAAAGGGCTGAGATTTATAAAACTAATACTAAAGTTTTCATAAGTATTCACAAGGGCATTGAATTTAGTGGTAAACTTCTTTGTTGGACTTACTGAATGCATATTCAATCTTGAGTCAAACCTCCCCCACTCATAGCTTGGAATGTACAATGCTCTTGTATCCATGTGTCTATAATCTCATGGATCCTCTAAGGACAAATTAAAAGTATATAATAAAGACAAGATGGTTATTTACTTCTTTCAGTTCCATTGTAAATTATCTCTTTCCCTTGTAGTAGAAACCAGAAGTGAGGCTCATTAATCTTTGTTGAACTACTTTGCAGGACCTCCATCTGCACCAAGAAATGTTATCTCTAATATAAACGAGACCTCGGTTATCCTGGACTGGAGTTGGCCCCTGGACACAGGAGGCCGGAAAGATGTTACCTTCAACATCATATGTAAAAAATGTGGGTGGAATGTCAAACAGTGTGAGCCATGCAGCCCAAATGTCCGATTCCTTCCTCGACAGTTTGGACTCACCAACACCACGGTGACAGTGACAGACCTCCTGGCACACACTAACTACACCTTTGAGATTGATGCCATTAACGGGGTGTCCAAGCTGAGCTCACCACCAAGGCAGTTTGCTGCAGTCAGCATTACGACTAATCAGGCAGGTGAGTATGAGCCGGATGCTTCCCACGCCTGCGTTTCAGAGGCAATTGAGAGTTTTGACAGACAGAGGTGGGGAAAGGGTGGGGGGAAAAGATTTGAAAGAACTTCAGCATTTCCTCGTTCATCACTTTTAGACAGCTATGCTACACTAAGAATTTAATTCTTCAAATGAGAATGCATCATATTTGTTAGATGATTTTAAACTAATTCAAACCATTGCTACCCAATTGGGAATCTTTAACTAATTGGGGCTCTGGAAATAGTACTCTTGGATCTCTTTGAAGCATTTTCTCATTTCAAAGAATCTAGACATTGAACCTTAGCTATGAAAGGTTATGGAAGATATTTAAAATTTGAAATAGCTTTACTTTAGTTGCAATTGTATCAGATTTTTTTGATGTAGTTATTCAGTTATCTTATGATTGTCTGTAGCTCTGAGTATTATTGCTCAGAAAGTCATAATAATCTGGTTAATTAAAAATAAGAAAAAATAATTTTATTCAGTAGCTAAAATTTATATTTAAAAAGTCAAAATATAAAATTTGTGGAGAAGCATAGTGAAAAAAGTTCTTGGAGAACATTTAGAGGCACTGATCTAAAAAAAGAATCCTGGAGTAAATGGTTAGATGATTTCACCAACCACATTTTCCACTGACAATCTCTCTAATTAAAAACATGCTACACTGGCAGGTTGTAAACATGTAATGGAAAAATGAACAGGCAAACTTCTCACCTTTCCTTATCTGCAGCCACTGCATTTCTTTTTTCTTTACAGTTAGTACATTTTGTTCTTTCAATCACTCATGAAATCTTTTGTGTTTCCTAGTTCTCTGATCATTCTTGTGATTTTTAAAATAATTTTCTCAAAAGGTGTGGTATTCAAAATTACTTATGGGATTTTAGCTGTGATTCTTTCAAACATATAGAAGTGTTATGCTTTACAGAGTATATGGAGACATACTAATGCTACTCCTTTGAGATAAGACAATCATTTCTCCAATGTTGAAACCTGTGATGAATAAATAATAAAGTTTTCTTTTGGACCCTACTAGCTTATGCAAAGTTAAGTTGACAGACATTTATGTACATAATTGTTGTTACAAGGTATCATAATTAGGAATGCATTCCAGACAGTTTAATGCAGAGATATCCCTGTATCATTTCTAAACGAACAAAGAAACATTGGAGTCAAAAGAGGAGGAAAGGAAGAGACAGGTTGCATCCTGAACTACAAACTACAGATACTTGAATCAACTTCCAGGTGCATTAAGCCCTAAACTAGAAGTCAGGTTCGAGTGTAAATTCTGCTCCTTTTCTGAATTTGGCTAAAATTTTGGAAGTCTCTCAGCTCTGTAGTGGGACTTGCCCTTGGCTCTGGGAGTATGTACCCTGGAGGCCTTAGGAAAAGGGAAAGAAGTGATGACTAAATTCTCCATCTGCTGGGAGAGGTTGTAGAGCTGCCCAATAACCAGCCAAAAAAACTCATCCCTTTATTTTCTCTCACCTGGCTAGCTCAGTGATATTAAACTACCAAAGCAAACAAACAATGGGTGCCATCCAGGGCTAATATTCAGCAAGTCAGCACCTCTGTGACTCTGCTGCTTTTTAAAATGTACTACTTCTGTGTTGGTTAGAAGTAGTTTTAACTACTTCTGCAGGTTAGTATAGAAATAACTTCTACTCTCTCTACAAATCAAAATTGTACACTCTTAGTGGTGTCGTGATAATATATAAACTTTATTTGTGGAAAAGACATGACTTTTAAACAAAGTACACTGAATCATTACATATTTAATTTTGCTTCCTGAATCTGTAATTTCTCCCACTCGAAGCTAGATCCTAGACCAACTAATGTAAATTTTTGCTTTGCTTCAGTTAATGATATTTAAACTTTGTAACTCATAATATTTAAAAATGTGTGACTTAAGTTTATTTAACTATCTTCCATAACAGGAAAGAAAAAGAGTAATGCTATTGCTATGTATCACATGATTATAGCTTCTCATATTCAACGAACACAAGAATTTTAAGAAATTATAATTATGTGGCAGATGGCTTTCCCAAATTCTATATTTCATGCTGATTTACTACCTTGTTTAAAATGAGAGCATCAATCTGTGTTATAATTATCTCCTGAGTCAAACAGAAACATATAAAAACAAGCAAGAACTCCTTGTATCCTACCTTATCATCAGCCTCTGGCTTTCCCACAGTACATTTATTAAGGCACGAAGAATAGTTTCAGATATATACAGTGAATGAACCTAGGGAAAGTGGCAGCAGCCAGGAGCAGACCAAGACATTAAAAATAAATGGGGTTGATGCTTTGGCCTCCCAGTTACAAATCACAGGGCAAGACAGAGCTTCAACAAGGATGGTATCAGTTACTTTTCCTAAACCCACTCCCTTTTTTATATAATCACAAATTTATCTACAATATGAACTGCTAGGCATTTTACAGATTTATTTATTTCAGGGTTTATGTATTTTTCTGTGTGTGCCTGGGGAGCTAGAGGTCTTTGTTCAGTCCTTAAATCCCCACAGTTAAGATGTATAAACAAGATTAGAAGCAACGCATTTCTCCAGAGAGTATTTCTTTGTTTTGCTTTATTCTCGTTCTTGTTAAGGTTAATGGACTTGTAGCCTTAAAAAATGAACTCCATGCCACCAGATAGATATGACTGTGACAGATATAATTCCATGGTGTTTAAATTACTCCTAGCTTATCTTTGACATGGACATAAAGGGGAAACATGAATGTGTCCCTTTTAATCTAGTTTGTGAGATTGAGCTGGTTGATATTTTTCTTGGTTATTTTTTAAAAGCCATGAGATGACCGCATGATAAGACACCTTCTAAATGTAGTAGATTATGTTGTAAATCCCAATGTTACTTCTCAGTGCTCTATACTTTCAAAAAGAATGTCAGTGAGATAAAAAAGGCAGCATCTACATAAAGATGACATTCGTGAATTCATCAGCCAAACATGTATAGAAAGAACTGCAGATTGCAAAGCAAAACTCTGTGAAATCATAATTCAGTATGAATTGTTACTTCATGTGTTTGTCCTTGAACGAGTATATTCACTTTTTAGTTCTGGAAACAATCGTTCTGAAACATTAGCAGAATATTCATTTCTATTTATTCTCAACTTCCATCATAAAATCTGCCCTTCTTTTCCCACTATCCTGTAACATATGATGAACTCAGACTAGAACAGGGCACACTAACAGAGGAGTTATGGGCATACCATTTTGGGATCCAGCCCTGCTCCCATTGTATAGCTGAAGGAACTGAGATTTGAGAAACTTTTTCAATATCTCATCCAGAACAAACTTCCACTTAAGTCTCCCAACTCCAATTCACTTTCAACTTCTATTTTCCCATTTTTTCTGCCATCCTGTGATTCACGCACATGCCTACAAAAATAAATGCTGCCTTGGAGACAGAGAGGAGCTTTGCTGGGAAAATCTGCTATAACCTATGCCATCCACGATAAACTCGGTCCTCACTTCTCAGCCATATATCACAGGGTTTCCTAGGGCTATTCTGCAAGAGACCCTCCTTATCTCCTCCACCCTCCTCCAAAGCCAGTCTCACTTGTTTACTCCCTCATTCTCCACTGATGATTTTCCCTTTGTGAAACTGAGATTTATGATAAGAAATAGATATTTGGTTTTGATCCCAGTTTACAGCACAGAGCTCCTAAGCCCTTGGAATTTCCTAAGAGATAAGAGCAATGAAGGTATATTTTGTGACTCATAACAATCTTTTTCAACCCACCTGAATTAATATTAATGAAGTGACTTTTGGAAAACCCTTAAGGATAGGGGCAGGTTGCCAGTTGAACTAACCCTGTAATTCGAAGGTTGGGCCTTTCAGTCCCCCTACCTCCCACCCACCTCTGGGAAGGGCGGGGTGCTGAAGGTAAAGTTCAGTCTCCCATGGTGATTGACTTAATCAGTTGTGCCTAGGTAATAAAGTCTCCTGGAAAGCCCAAAGGAGAGTGTTCAGAGATCTTCTGTGTTGGTAAACATATGTAGGTGATGGTAGGTGGCAGGCCAACTGAAAGCGTGGTAGCTCTGTGCCCCTTGTCCCATACATTGCCCTGTGCATTTCTTCCATGTGGTTCTTCCCAAGTTGTATTATTGCATAATAAACTGACGATGTAGTAAATACAATGTTTTCCTGATTTCTGTGAACCATTCTAGCAAAAAATTGGACCAGAGAAGAAGGTCATGAGAATCTTTCTCTTTTTTTTTAATAGGGTAAGTCAGAAGCACAGACAATAGCCCAGACTTGAAATTGGCATCTTGAAAGGGAGTCAGGGAGAGTCTGGTTGGCCTGATCCCTTAACCTGTCAGATCTGATGTTAACTCTGGGAAGATAGTGTCATAACTGATTGAGTTGTAGTTGTAAGACACCTAGCTGGTTTACAGAATTGCTTGGTGTGGGGAAACAACCCATACATTTGGTGACTAGAAGTGAACTGTTCTGTGAGTGGAGGATTGAGAGGAGGGGAGACACTTGAGTGTGTTTTTCCTCTTACACCCTAACTTATTAAGACCATGAAGCTTAAGAATGAAAAGGAAATGCTACTCTTTCCCACTTCTTTAAATATAATTTCTCCTCTCTATACTCCCTAACTTCCATTGATCCCTAGTTCGCTTAAGCAAATCCCCTCCCCTTTTACCATCTTCAACAAGTACTCTCTCAGCTCTTTTTCTTTGCCATTTATGTTGCATAGGTTTTTCTTCATCTTAGATAAAGATACAAATAATTAAATCACAGCAGAAGCAATAACAACACACCCATTAAGTGTGTGCAGGCATCATAAATTGTTCGAGTCTTCAAGATTTTGTCCTAGTTTCTCCTAATTTTCAATCTATAATTAAATGTTTTAATAGGGCAATTCTTCCTTCATCTTTTATTCTCTCATTTGCAATGCAGTTTGGTTTTTGCTCTCACTGGACAGCAAGTGATCTTTTTGACAAAAGTCATGATTTCCTATTTGTGTCTTTATGTTACATTTTGAGGGAGGACATCGGTTTCATGCGGGCGTGGACCTTCTCTGATGTGCTCATTTGTGTTTCTTTTTCTTAGAACAATGCCTTCTAGCCCTTGTAATTGCTCAAATGTTTACTGACTGGTGAATGGTTGTGTAATGGAAATTTCCATCGTTTGAAAATTAAAACATGTTCTTCCTCAAACCACTTTCTTTCCTTATTTTTAAAAAATTGATTTTAGAGCAAGAGAAAGGGAAAGAGAAAGGGAGAGAGAAAGATTGATTGTTTTTTATCTATTAATGTATTCATTGATCGCTTCATGTATATGTCCCGACTGAGGATTGAACCTGCAACTTTGGCCTATTGGGATAATGTTACAACTAACAGAGTTACCTGACCAGGGCTCCCCTTACTATTTTCATCTCTACTACTAAGACCACCATTTTCCCAGTTCACCAGCTTTTTAAAAAAGATTATTTATTTACTTTTAGACAGCACAGAAAACAGGGAGAAAGAAAGGGAAACATTGATATGAAAGAGAAAAATACGAATTTCTTCTCCTATGTGGCCCAACAGGGGACTGAACCAAAACCCAGGCATGTGCCCTGACCAGGGATCCAACTGGAGACATTTCCCTTTGCAGGACGATGCCCAACCAGCTGAGCCACACTGGTCAGGGCCCAATTTACCAGATTTTAAACCTAGGAATCATGTATGGTTTATCTTCTGCTTTTAAGAAGTTCTCACATGCTGCTGATTTCTTAAAATTGTTTTGAATCCTCATAACTTTTCCTCCACATTTAGTGTCAGATTTTAAATCTCTAGTTATAATGTTTATAAATAAATAATGTCATAGATTATAATAGTCACTCTTTTAATTATATTCTGATGCCAAGACTTGGAACTGAAATATATTCACTTAAATAAACATCCAACTGCCCAGCACCTTTTTTCCACTGAGATATTTGTAAAAAGAGTTAATGGATCAACACATATATTTAAATGCCTCTTTTATGGTTGCATAATATATGCCTCAGCCATTCATAAATTTATAACCTAAGTATAGACTTTTTAAAAATTACATAAATAAACTTACATAAAATGCTATGTAATTAAATGAGTTAAAAAGTGGCGATTATTTTTTTGGAAAACATTGAAGAGTTTAGATGCACTTTGAAAAACAAAAGTATGTTGATAGGTGTAAAGGAAGGGAAGTACATGTATCACAACTTTGAGCCAAGTCCTCTGGGTAACAGTAAAGCTGGGCTGCGAAGAGGACACAGATCTTGTTAAGAGGTAAGAATAGCTATGAGAGGCAAAGCTGTAATCATTCAACTTGAATGAGTACAGATACACATATTACATGGAAGAGTAACCTAAGTTAATCTGTGTTTTAAGAAGCTCAATCTTGAAAAAAGCAGGATATGAAGTCAATAAATATAATTTTTAGTATGGGGATGACTGAATTATAATGAAAGAATGAAATAAATGACATCATTGATTTAAACGAGTATTAGTGTTATCTGCAATTATTATTTTCAAATTTAAAATGCCATTTAAAAATTTGGAATCATATCAATCTAAAAATATTTTAGAAATTTGTTGTTTTTTTCTGCTTGGATTTCTGCTTGATGACATTAAACTACCATCGGTCTTTGGACAATTTTTGCCTTGGAGTCCTGTAGTTAAACAGCTTTATCTGGAGGCCTAGGTAAACACCACTGTGTTTATGGTGATTTACATTCATTTACAGAGATGTCGCTTCATTTTCTGACTCCCAGTATGGGTCCAGTATTACCTTTTTGAACATCTCCCTGAACCTTGAATTTTTGATCCAGGCAAGCACATTCCATATGTATACGTATATTTTATATATTTTTAAGTAGAAATATACATTTGTGTGTATTAAATGGAAATATCTGTCTAAGTATAATTTAGTAATATTTATATATATTTAAATGGAAATGCATATGGAAATATATATGTGTGTGTATATATGTATATATATTTTCAGTAGGTTTAAGCGGAAATATATGTGTGTGTGTATATATATATATATTTCCATTTTTAAACCTGCTTTTTCCTCTTTGAAGATTATCCTGATTTTCTGACTTTGCTACTTCTCTGGAGTGAATGGACCTTTCTTTCTTCTTCCAATTTACCCTATTGGAGTTCTGGATGTATGTGTGTAATTTATACCATAAAATTTGATTTGTTCACATGTGTGAAAATGTTACAGAATAGTACTATATTACATAATGTAACTCCACCCAGATTTCTTAGCAGTTAATGTTTCCCTACATGTACTTTATCTCTCTCCCTCATCTTCTCTAGATATTATTTATTTATGAACCATGTGATGGTAAATCATAGATATTATACCACTTGTTCCTAAACACTTCAGTGTGAATTTGAAAAAAAATGACACTTTTTTATGTAACCTCAATACGGTTATCAAAATCAATGCATTAATATTGTTCTATAATATGGTCTCATTTGCAGATATTAATCAATTTATTAATTATTCCATTAATATCTTTTTAGCAAAAACAAATTGATGTTCTATTTACCTTTGGCTTCTATTTATGATATAGTTCCTATCTATAATAATGAAAATGAATCATTATCTATAAATTATGTTGTTTACAAAAATATGAAGTGAGAGGGAACCAACTGTTATTGGTAGGACTTTCTAAGATGTTTGATCTTAGTCAGGAATATCACCATTACCCCCCTCCTTGAAACATAACCAGTAGATAATGTTCTTTCAAACCAAGAGAATTTGACTTAGTTTTACTAAGATTTTCTCTTGAAGGACTATTAATGAATTTAACAAAGCATAACATCTCAGAGACTATGTGATATAATGAAAACATCCCTTCCACGACTTTAGACAGAATGGTCTCTACCAATGCACTGAGTTTGATGATTAGAGGTGAATACTTTATTGTTCTGGTCACAAATTGCTGTGCATCACATGAAAGACCTGAATTACACAACCAATCACAATTTTTCTCTTGTTTATTTTTTGTGATTCTGGGATTATAGTTCAAAACTCCATTAGTAATATGATTTTCATTAATTAATAAAATATTTGACCTTTATCAACTCACTCCTTATAAACAATTTTAGAAGCTTTTATACCTATGATTTCATGACTTGCTATTCCACAGAACGAAGTAACACCATCCATTTGTAGAAAAATAAGTAGAAATCTTCAATAAATTGAATAAACAATATAAACTTTTTAAACTGAAAACTAAACTATCAGAGCTATTTAAGTTTAGAATTTATATTATTTTTACATTGATAAATCCGATATTTTTAAATATTTTATATTTCTGATTTTTAAATATGTTTCATCTGTCCACCTTGCCTTTCTATTGGCATTTAGAAATAACGTAAATAGACACAACGGAGGAACACCTCATGTCAAAGACAGCCGAGCAACCTCAAACATTTCCAAAGAAGGAAACATTTATAAATAAAGGTAGAAAGGGTGTGAAGCTATTAAACTATGGGTACATACTGACACAGTCACTGTAGAAGCATAAGCTGCCATGTAATATGTACCTTGGAAGTAAAGTAGACATCAGAAGTATATACATACTTTTTTCAGAATGTGAAGGAAGGCATTTTGTAGCATCAGTGTAGTAAATCAGAGTGCTAAAACACAGTGAAAATCAACTGTGAAATAGTAGAGATAAGATTCTAGAAAGGTACTCTGATGAATTTCCCCCTTCTTTTATTTGTGTGATTAGTAAACCCTAAGAATTAAAGCCTTAACATGTTATGTCCCTCATCAAACAAGTGAGGTCTGAATCATGCCCACAGATTACATGTGGACATAAACATTATGATTTCTTGTGCATTTTACTCATGTGGTAATTTAGCCTCTTCCTTCTTGATTTGTGATTGAGGCAGATACCTGTACATCTGATAACATCAGCGTGCAGTGATGTGCCTGAAGCATTCCACATCATTTAACCCATTAATGATGCCTTTCAGCCATCACACCAGGGTGTGAAGGCACAGTACATATCTACAGAGCCAGCAAGAAGCTGAACAAAAGCAGAACCATTTGTTGCCCTGACAGTTACTCAGAGCCTTTACATGAGCTTAAACATGACAACAGTTTGGGGGCTTCCAGGACCTACTGAATTCTCACCCCAGCCTCAAATCTGACCCTTAATAATACTACAATTAAAGGAGCAGACATGCCTGGAGGAGTATGTGAATCTTTTTGCTGGAGGATTCTCTTAACGGGTGCTCACAAGATCAGGAATATCAACAAACAGCTAGAGGAGAAAATACAGTGTTAGATAAGGCACCTGGATATTAAGAAATAGTCATTTCATGGTGACTTGTGCCATCTACACTGCATCTTTTCAAAAGAAAAAATATTTATTCAACAGGAACATTTCTTAGTCTTATTTTCCCCAACAGAAGATTTTTAATCTCAAACACAGTGAAGACGACTTATTTTTGCCTATATGATTTATTTTTTAAATGTGCTATAATCCTATAGAGTTAAGTTAAAGGTTAAATCCTTCGAGAATAACTGAAACATATACAAATAATTGAGAAATTGTACAAATGCAAATATTTAGGATAAAAAGACACTCTGTCTTCAAAAGCAAAAGTCTTACTACCACAGGCCAGACTCTCTTATAATAAACTGTTTATTATATTTCAGTGTCTCCAGAAGTATTATCACACTGTTAATAACTATGATATAGCCCAGGATTCTGACTCTCTAATCCTATAAACACAGCACCATGCATAAATGGAATAGAGAGAACCCCTCTTTTAAGGGGGTTGACAGTCATCTGCCATCAAATGATTGCAGTAGCATCCAAATGAAAAGAACTGTGATGTATGGCACCCTCCCATACAGGGACCCTGACATCCCATAACATTCACACCCAGCCGAAGGATGTAGAAGCCAAAAGATGGGAAGCTCACATTTTCTACCCTGCTTCATCAGTAACAGTCACTGATACAATGCCTCTTACCAGGATTAGCACTGAACTAAAGCCTATCACATTATTATTTCATTTACTTTTTAAAACAAATTTTAAAAACTTTAAGTGGTTAATTGTCCTGTCCATAATTACATAACTCCAAAATTCCTGCTTTTTACTGCTAAAATATTATTTGTCTGATGACTCAGGAAGGAGAGGCTTTGCACAAAGTATAAGTACGACTGAATTTTATATATATATATAAAGATGGCATCATATAAGGTGTTGACTTTCTAAAACGCAGACTATATAACTACTTGAACAACAATAAATAAAATAATAAATTTTCACATGATTTCAACAGTGCTGATAAGTACTCAAAATCTGAATTGCTTTATTAGGAAGCTCTTCATCCAATCTTTCTTGCCAAAACCAAATAGTAAAACTCCTAAACTTCTAAAGTACCTTTGAAAGATCATACTTAATCAATATTAATTTTAAAGCATTTATCTAAACAATTTGTCATCCTCCAGAAAATGCCTCTTACTGTTTTTCATTTGAATTGCAATAGCAAAAAAGTACAATGATAGCAAGCCAACAGAAAGAAAATCTTTCTCTGGTCACAATTGTGTCCAAAAATAGCTTTAAAGGGGAGGTTGGATGTCAGAGAGCAGAGACTTCTGGGATGTCTGTGAAAGAGGTGAAATGAGGTATCAAAAGTCTAGTTCTAAGTCCAGGTGTAATCACTTAATATTTAAGTGATTAGTTTTTAAAATTTCTAAATTTGGTTTGTTTATGCATTCATTCCTAATTTTTGTTTAAAAATGAATTTAAGGAAGTTATTTGACTTAACTTACTGGAGTGTGTATGTTTTTTGAAACAGATATAAGGATAACAATGACGATGATACACAGATTGCTGTGAAGACTAAATAAAATATCTGAGAGCACAGATGGCCGAGGAAGTGCTTAAATGAGTCACCATGCCCCGCTCCCAGCAGGGCCATGTCGTCCATGCTCTATCTGGGGAGAAACACACTCCTTTCAAAATTTAAAACAAATTAAAATAAATGATGAAACATAGGAGTTGAAGTTCTCAAACACCCTACTTTGATGTGATACAATGGGTTTAAGCCCCGATTTTTATCATTCATGTGCTGTTATGTGACAACCCTCAATTTAATAAGCTATTTTTGTTTCATTCATGACACACACATATGTATATGTATGTATTGGCTTTGTGCCAGCACCCAGGTGCTCATGAGAAGGTCTCACAGAAATGTCTAAATGGGAATTTGGAGATACTGGTCTACAATTCTGAAACCTGGGGTAAGGCGAGACCCAAAGACATCAATAAAAATAAAAGCTTGTTAAGAATACCAAAGGGATAATTGAGAAAAACATACCTATAAGGACGAAAGAAAAAGTAGACAGATATATAGGAATAAATCAAGTGGCAAAATAATATTTTAATAATTATTCTGGATTAAGCATTAAAATAATAAACTTTTACTGGGGACCATCTAGTGACATAAAACAAATTTTCACAATTATTTAGGAAATGCCCACCTTTTACTTTTAATCACCAGAATATTAGTAATTTAAAGCACATTTTAGTAAGTTTACTATAGACAGGAAGAGAAAAAAATTTTTAAATGTCCCCAAACTATTTACTGCAGGCATGTTAAAGAAAAATGTTGCATCTCATGTACTTTTGTTTGGTTCATCATATTGTTTTAATTTACTTTTGGGACAGAGTTTGTCTGTCTTTGTCCCTCTGTGGAATATAATGTTGTATACCATCTAAGAGGAAATTTATGTCAAATTAATCATGTAGATACCACCATTCCAAAGAAAAGTATTTTCTGCTTCTGTTTTACTGAGTAAAGCTTGTTTTATTTTCCTTCTATTAAAATGCTTTCAAGAAGCTTTCCATAGTTGACATCTGAAACAACATACTTCTTTCTTGATATGAATTGACATGGTAGAAAATTTTCATTTAATTTAAATATTTTCCTCTGAAGTTTAAAAAATGAATATCATTGATCTTACATAAGGTATATTTCCACTTCAGACTACTTTCATACATTCTTATTATTATAGATAAAAGATACATGTCCTTAGAAAAGTCCAAATATAAAAATAGCTAGATAAAGAACTAGGTTTTACAGTAATTTATTATTTAGGTATATAAATGTGTATGTCTGTTTGTATATTTGTAAAAATATAAAGTTTTAGAAAGTTTATGATATCTAACAGACCTAAGATACTAAAAGTCTCTTTTTAACTACATTATTTGGACTTGGATATTTTTATTCTTAACTGTCTTATCTATTTAATAAAGATTCCACATCAATATGTGATAAAGATAAGAATAAATTCCTATATAAGCAATTATTACAGTGCCTGCTTCTTATAAGTGATCAATTATTGGTAGTTAATATCTTTAATAAACTTTGGAATATTTAACAACAAACATACACTTGAACACCAAACTAACTTTTAGATGACCTTGGATTTTCTTGGCAATAAGTAACACACTTGATTAATTGCTTTTTTCTGTTTCCTAAGCATTTACTGAGCACCTGATGTGAGCCAGGTACTATGCTGGATGCCTTTGGGAAAATGATGATATGATTAAGATGTAGCCACTGTCTTCAAGGAGCTCTCAGTTTAGTAGGAAATCTTACAGGTTTTAAGAAACCAGCATGAAATTGCCTGGTTTAGCCAAGAAAAGGCAGGCCAGGCCAGCTGCCAAGAGATTTCAACAGTCATCAACTGCTCGGGGAAGCTACCCGAGAAAACATCTTTATCTTGAATTCACAGATAATGCCAAATTATGTGTAATAGTCTAATCTGTTTTTTCATCACTGAAGTAGATATTTTTTAAATTATCATTTTGTGTGTGATTTTTTTGTGTTGTCATGCTAAAAATCAGTCTATTATCCCCAAGATTTTCACTAAGAGGAACAGGAAAAGAAATAAACACTTCAAATTGTATTCCAAATTTAGTGATAGTTGCATGTGCAGTTTAATGGCCTCTCAGTTTGAATGTCTGGTTTGTATAAAGCACTTAGTCAGAAATGTGAACTTACAGTAATGGGATGAGACCAAATATTTATAGCTGTCTGCTGAAACTTTTCACATCAGTCTTCTTTATCTGTTTGTCCATTTATTCACTTACTGATCAATCAACTTTTTGTCATTAGTACAGAATAGAACCTTCTAGTTAATAAAACATACAGATTTGCAAGCAGCTACCACATAAAATATTTGAAACTATAGAATGCCCTAAAATATAATTATTAGTAATTATCATAAAAGTAGCTCATTAAGTAATTAAGAAAACATCAAAATTTTAGAAATGTTCATAGTAATCATCATAAACAAGAGTTATAATTGTTCTGAATGTGTATGGCCATAATGTGGTGCTGATGAGACAGGAGTGTGCCAGCTAGTATGTGTGTGCTGATATTTGCCAGGGCATCCATGTTTATAAAGACTGCCCTTTTGTAAAAGTTAAAATATACTGCTCAGCCTCTTATTAAAAGTAATAATAATTAAAGAAACCATTGAAAGGAGTTTCAAGGAAAAGTCTATCAGAAGAATGAAGGAATAATTCACCATTCTTTGTCCAGGTCAATCTGCATATATACTTTGTTGGAATATAATAATTTGTCTTCTTGGGCAATTCTTGAGAAGATTCTAAAATTTAAATACATTTCACTTGTAATTCTGGTATTTATGCAATTATTTGCTATAATTTTTAGAATACCCAGTGAAATTTATTTTAAAAATTATATTCAGGCAGTAACATTACCCTTACTAGCAATTTCTTGTTCAGCTACACTAGCAGGCATTAAGTATTTGGTATATATTTGTGTGTATATTTGACTTGTAGTAGCCTAAAGGAATTTTTGAATGGGCACAACATCAAAATAATTGTTATTTGCAGTAGCAACCCAAGTGTGTAGTGTCAGATATTTGCCAACTACTGTACTGACTATTTCATAGCTATCATTTAAGTCTTAAAATAACACTGTAATCTAAGCATTAGTTCCATTATTAATAGAAGAAACTGTTTTCAAGAAGTTACTAATTTATCCCATTTATCTATAACATAAGTGTCTGAGAAGAATTTGAACCCAGGTCTTTATAATACAGTAGTATTTCCCAGTTTTCAGTAAATAACCTACTGCTTTCAGGAATTTTGCTTCAACCACATACCATGAGAAGTCTCATAATGTAACAGTGCACTTAATTAAATCAAGCCTCAGTTTTCTCTCTCTAAAATATATCTGAACTTTAAAGTCCAGAACTTTATCTGGACTTTACTCCTGTGAATGAAAAATTAATATCACTTCACTAAATGTTTATGACTAATTAGATAAGAAATGTTTGTCCATGTAAACCTTTCACAAGCCACCAAGGGTAAAGTTGGGACACAGTAATAAAATTGCTCCACATCAATACTGCTTTGCTGGCTGTCACAATATGGGACCAGTACCCCACAGATCTCTCCATCTGAGGTAGTGACAACTGCTTCTGTCCATGTGATTCAGATCAAGCAGGTCATTCTTGATGCCTCTTTCTCTTACACCTTCTGTCGGATCAATCAGCATATTCTACGAAATATGCCTTCTAAATATGGAGGGAATCCTAACCACTTCTGTTCACATCCATTGCTGTGACCCTAGTTCTAACATATCCTGTTTAGATTATTTAAAATATCTCCTAAGTGGATTCACTCCTTTTTTCCTTCCCCCTTCCCTGTTTACAATAACAAGCTCCTCATAACTATATTATGTCTATCATCACTGATTTTATTGTATAAATGTATGATATTTACTGTATTTTTGGACCATAAGATACACCTAGGTTTTAGAGGAGAAAAATAAAAAAAAATGAAGCAAAAAAGTGGTAAAATATTTAATACATAAATAACATATCTCACCAATGTAAATGTAAACAGAACTCAACAGCAGCATTAACAACCATTATCCCTCCCAAATTTGGGAAGTGCATCTTATAGTTTGAAAAATAAGGTATATTTTTTCTGAAATATTTTATGCCTGGCAGGATTTTCTAGTTACTTCAAATATTTCATTCACTTTTGCTGTTTTCTTTTAAAGGGGGCAGGCATTTTTCAATTTGGCTGTTGAAAAGATAAAAGAAATAACCTCTCATATGACCAGAGAGGTTTATTTAAAAATAAAAAGAACTCAAGCAAAAAATGCTACTAATTGTGTGTTCTTAAAGACTGACTTGCAATTTGATAACTTAGTAAGGCAATAGCTTTCACACTTGGCATTTCTTTCCTCACGTAAAATCTCGTATATGAAATGTTCACATTCGGAATCTTACCTAGAATGCACGTGTGCTTTTGAGTTCAAAAGCACACACTAAAACAGTGAGGAGAAAAACGAGGCATTAGTGTTGCCCAAGGCGGAGCCCAGGCCTGCTTATATTCTTTGTCCTTTGGAAATAAAAACCAATGAGTTCCTAATCTATACATTTTGTTAAGATCCATTTTTAAAAGGGTGTCATGTGTAACTTAAGATATAAGCATGAAAGTTGATATGAGTGAGGCTTTGTGACAGAACCACAGATGTTCAGTGCATGATATATTTATTTTTTACCCCAGTGGCCCTTATAAAAAAGGGCTAGAAGATCAACTTATAACAAGTCAACTAACGACATGACATAGAGAGGCCCCTGGTTCAGTGGCTGTTATTACAGCTGTGTCTCATTACCTATTAGATACCTAGAACATGCTTGCATTCCAAATGGCATTTGTCTTTTGAATTTCAAACATTCTTGCCATAAATAAGGATTTTATGCTTTTCAAAAATGTTTCACAGTTTAGTCTAGGGAATACTGAAAGGTTGCTGTTACTTAATGAAATGTCCCTTGCGAGGATTCCTGGAGATCAGATGAGCATTTTCTAAGCATTTAGCTCCACAGACCTGTGTCGTTCTCCTCTCTTCCCATTCCCTGCCATTCCTGTAATTTGAAGATGTGATAATAACTTGAACTTCACAAAACCAGCAGCACGGGGACTATATGAGAGTTGGCCCTTGATCATGGTTTAATAATTCCCTCTTTGTCTTTTCTTCCAGTGCGGTGTATCTGAATACATCACCGAATAATTGCTTATGTTAGTTCTGTGGAAAAAGCGAAATTTTTCATATGTATTTTGTTCCCGTAGTTAACACTATGTTGTAAATACGTTTTAAGTGGAAGTATGAAAAAGCGAAGACCACTCCCTCCTTTCCAAGGTCCTGATTATAACAGGAAGGAGCTAAAGACTCATGTATTTAAAGCATAACTTGAAACCTTAAGAACAACTCTGCAGGATGACTCCACTCCAAACGTAGTTATCACAGTTATTCCTTTAAAAAGTAAGTGCAATGCCCATCTCATCTTTTTGAAGTGGAACTAGCTGCTATTAAGTGTATGTTCATTTCTTTTTGAGACATACAAGTATCAAATCTTGAAGAATGAACCATCTGAAGAAAGAAATTTATTATGTATGTACTTGATTCAGGGAGAAAATCAATTATCTTCTTTTAGTTCTTCAATTAATTGTTGGGATAGTGGGAGATTAGCCTGGATAGTTATTGCTAGAATAACAACTGCTGCCTAGGAGTGAGCTTTGTTCCACCTCGATGTAAAAAAAAAAAAAAAACAAAGCAGCTGCCTTTCTATTGCAGTTGGTGCCAGGCAGCTGCTTTTATTGTCTACATTTCTTTATAAGGCTTCTCATCCTGGCTGTAGTCACCTGCACACAGCTTACAGATTTTTAAGTCACAAAGGTCACAACCAGAACCCTTCACAAAAGCACCATAATGAGCAATACAGAAAGGGGAGTGGAAAGACATTTCCCTTCAAAAATTGGATGAAGAGTGCACGTGTGTATGTGTGTGTGCATGTGGAGTGATGGGCAGTGGGGCAAAGGGGAAAGTGCTTAACATATGTGATGGAGTGTTTGTGAAAAACGCCAGACTGACAGGTGACAGGATGTACGCAAGGTGGGAGAAGTGACAGGGAAGGCTCAAGACAGCAGCCCTCGCCCTGCAAAGAAAAATTACCAACACAATAAGAACCAAAACTGTGCCAGATGAATTAAGTTTACATTTATTCACAGTTAAAGAGAAAATGTTGTCACTAAGCGGGGTTATATTTATTAAGTCAAACTAAGATTCTAGTCTGGTGCCCATTTCAATCTCCATTTTCCTGCCAGAGTTGTATGTGCTAAGGAGGATTCTTACAGGTTCAAATTATGAGGAGGTATGTAAGTTGGTTAGCTGTACAACAAATAAAACAACACTATCAAATTATTTATCTATTTATCTATTTATCTATATGTCTGTCTGTCTGTCTATGTATCTATCTACAGGCATATTGGCTCTCTAAGTTTTTTTGGAATGTGGTTATGAAATTGTATTAGTCTCCATACTATATTAGAATTATCCAGAGAACAAACCAATAAGGCTTGTGTGTGTGGAGAGAGAAAGAAAGAGAGAGAGAGAGAGAGAGATTTAATTTTATTTTTAGATGTTGGTTCCTGTGAATTTTGTTTTCAGTGAGTCCAAAATCTTCCAGGCAGTCAGGCAGTCTGGCAGTGTGGGGACCAGGGAAGAGTGGATGTCACAGCTTGGTCTAAAGGCAATCTGGAGACTTCAGTCTTTTTCTCTGAAGGACTCCAACTGATTTGGTGAGACCCAGGCAAATTGTAGAGTGCAACCTATTTAAGTCTACTGATTTAAAC
>PVKM010006258.1:0-44848 GCA_004027735.1 Carollia perspicillata
TTAGAAAGGAATCACTATTTTCAAGACCTGCAGGGGTTTGTGAAACTGACTTTTGCCATTGCTGGGTACAGGTAAGAGTTTTCAGTGCATAATTTCTCCATCTCTACTTGTGATTTAGCACTTAGTAACAACCGAGAAATAGGAAACAGACAGATGGTGGGAATTCCCATTGATCACGTGGGTCTTGCGGAGACCAGAAGATTTTGAGGGCAATAAGGCACTAGGAAATAAGGTGTGAAGGGTACTTCATTTTCTCTTAATGGGAATTTTTTGTATGTCTGATTTAATATTCTTGTATAGAGCTCATATTAAGTGGGAAAACACATTGAACAGTATGTCTATCCCAGGGCTCTGAATAGACATGAAAGGACTAGGGGTATTAGCATGAGCATCAACACTCTGTGTGGGAATGACCTTGCAATTATACAGAAAGCTCAGGTGGATTTGGAATCTAAGAATGATCACATAGAAAGGGACTGTAAAAGCTGTCTACTTCTGCAAGCAGATGATAGGAAAATGTAAGAGAGGGTAGATCCGAAAGAGTAGCTTCAGAAATGGAAGAAAATACGTCTTCCTTAGGAGGTCAAAGGGAGAGAGAGCAAGGTTATGTGACAAAATTAAAAATACAAAGAAACCACGTTTGAGGAAAAGCTGACCACTGCCATTTTATCAGACAACTGTTCTTGTCAGCATCTTAAATCCAGTGCAGAACAGAGGAGAAAACATAATTCACCTACAGAGTGAGGGTGGCCTCCTAAGACACAGTGAACATGTGCTGGAGACAAGAGGGGAAAGCAGGGCAGCGAGGAATGGAAAACATTCAGCATAGAGCAGCCACACTTCTCCAGTGAACATTTATCTGCATTAGTCTAAATGTAGTAAGAGAAGTTGTCCCTTGACTGTGTTCTACAAAACAAGGGTGGGTAAATCTTTATTTCTACTCAGCAAATGAAGCCTTTTCTGATTCCTTCTGTTTTCAATGGGAATGATGAAAGCACACATTTATGTGAGATATAAAGCAAGTTAGAACAGCTACACTTTATTTGTCCCAGAAAAACAATGACTCTTAGCTAATTCCAAACTGTTGGCACTTAACTGAGCTGTTAATACCATTCCCATGCTATCCAAAATAAATTTTCCACTCCGTTCCTCCTTGATTTCCTTTCTCCCACAGGACCACATCATCATTCATCCATGGGATTACTGATGTATTGAATTGTCCTCTAAAATAAGGTCCATAATATTCTATACTATCAAGGCAACATATTGCCTTTTCAGTTGGCATCCATTCCTTTTTTTGTTTATGCATTGCTGATGACACGGAACTTTGGTGGCTTTTTATTAATGTCTTTGCTTTTGCCCTCAAATCATTAACAATGATCAGTGTGGTCTGGGAATAATATTTATTCTTTTACTACATCTTGAATTCCTTGCTTAGGCTAGAATGTTTAGCTAGATCTTAAATTATTTAAGGTCCTATAAAAATAATGCCAACTGAATTGCAAAAGACTTGATATGCTTTGCTCTCTAATATGTTATGATTCTTTAGGGAGGAGCCACAGATACAGGAAGGATGTGGGCTGATCTGATCCTTTTTTATTTCCTCTGAAACATTTCCAAGGTCATTTTGATTATTATCTCTAGACATCAATACAAATACGAAAGGACGTATCATCTGTACCACATGGTCTACTGAAAGACTGAAAGCTCCTTCAGGCTGCCATAACAATGAATCTTCATTGTATTCTAGAGCCTGCATGGCCTTGTGATGCTGGGGGTGTTAATGGGTAAAAAAACAAAAGAAAACAGTCTCCATCTCCTTGACATGCTAAATTGTGTCATATTTCCCACCCCTTCCATTTTTTCCAATTTGAGTCCTACTGAAGAGATGTCTTATAGCAATTTTGTAAAGATTTAAATGGAATAATAGAGAAGAAAAATGTAACAGTTCATTGAGAACAATAATGGTATACATAATCGAAAGCTACCACATTTAAGCTTAAATTAAGCTGGAGTAAGTAATGAGGGTATATTGCTCAAGCAAAGCAAAAATCTGACTAAACCCTAGTACTCTTCTGTGCTAGAGAGCCCAAGTTCAACATCAGCCTAGTTTTATAAGCTGACCCTTGCTATTCGCTCAGATGTATTGACTACATGTGTAAACTTTAAAATTGGTCTCTTAAATTTAAATTTACATTTCCTACTCTGACTTTCAATTCACCCAATTAAATGAGTAGATTTCAGTTGTAAATTTGGTAATGCTATATTTCCACATTGAAAAAATGCCAACCATTTCTGGTCTTTCCCAAATTTAATATTGTTCTAAGATGTAGACTTCACAACAATGCAGTCTCTGTTAGCATAGATTATAAAAAGAATCACCTTTGCAATATGAAACACCAGCTCAGGTTCCTTCAAGGCCTTTGAGGCAATCTCAATATAGCTAAGAGTAGATTAAGTAGCCAGCTTCAAAGAATTCAAGGATTCAAAAGTGGTTTTCCTTAAGTAAGCCATAAAAGTCTTTACTAGTTAAAACTAAAAAAAAATAAAAAAAACATTCAGACATTACCTCAGTAAAACAATTTTTTAAAAAGTTAAAAGAATAGGAAAGTAAGCAGTGGAAAAATATTTTTAAAAGCTAATTCCCTTTTTATTTAGACTGAAGTAGAAATTCTTAAGAGTAGTTCTGAAAAATGCCACAAATATGCATTGTATTAATTTTTAAAATAATTCTGGCTAAACTTTCTCTATCCTATCCACAGCAGATTCTTTACAGAAGTATTAAGATACTAAGATTAAATACATCACTCTATTGTCCCTAAAAAAACAAACAAACAAACAAACAAATGAAAAACACAGAGATAACTGGTAGGTTTTATGTGCTTGCCCATGTTTATTGTTTTCTTAATTTTTAGGACATAACAACTTCCAAACAACTTAGACTCCTTTTGTTTCAAAATAATAAAAGTCATGTCTTAGTAAAAGAAATCTTTTTTGCCATCTTTGTGATAAGACAAAGATTTTTAGTTATAAATGATTGAGGGAAAAAGAATATGTTCCCTGTATAAATCTAGTTACAAAATATAATTATATGGAGTAGTTTGGATACTTCAAATTCAAATCATATTTATTGGGCACTTTCCCATGTGACAGGAAACCTGCCTGTATTGTCATTTAATCCTCAGAGTATTTTAGAAAGATATGTGTGACTACTCCCATTTACAACTGAGGAGGAGTGAAGTAGTTTTGAATGCCGGATTACTAGTACACAGCAGAGATGGGACCATAGTCAGGTCTTCAAATCCCAGGGCTACGTTTTATCCATGATGCTTCAGTAAAAGCAAAACTTCATTTTTAATTATTACTTCAGCAAATATCAAGGGACTTTCTACTTCAGTATTACTTAAGGAAGCGTTTTAAACGGGTCCCAATGCCAAAATAATAAGGCCATTTTTTAAGAAAGTCAATTAGACACTAAAAACAAAATAAATTTAAATAATACTTCAGTTTGCAAAACCAGTATGTCCTTTGTCAGTTTTGTAAAATGGCATGCTATGAAACCATGTAAAAATATACACGTATGTATATGTATATACTCTCTAAATGTTAATAGTGGGCCTTCTGTTGTTATTGTAAGTGGTTTTAACATTTTTCTTAATAGTGTTCTTGATAGTTTTTAAATTAGTTTTCTGCATACCTGGGTCTTTTGTTCTTACCATTATCATGATTTACGTGTACAATCAAGAAAAATTAACCACATAAAGAAACATTTTCCATTTTGAAAATAATGACCTGCACATATACTGTTATTCCTAGGGTGGAATTCAGGTACCCTGTAGAGTATTTCACCAAAATTTAAAATATTGAGAAACAGGGCATATTTTGAATTCTATGCAAAAGAAATTGCAACTGCCAGTTCACATTGGAAAAGATGCTTAACCTCTCTTAATAGTCAGGGAAATGCAAATTAAAACCCAGAGATGCCAACAGATCACACATACACCCAGATTGGCAGAATTTAGGACTGATAATATTCAGTGTTGGCAAAGGGCTGCTATAGCAAGCTTTTCCTAACGTCACTGGAGAGGCAGCCTTTTGTTCAGTAACTTGGCATTATCTACCAAAATTATCAAATGCCCAAATCTTTTGATTAGTAATTATTCAATGTCTAGGAACATATCTGTGGAAACACTGATACATAGGTGCTTGCTGTAGCACTATTGGTGATAGTGAAAATTTGAAAGGAATTTCAAATGTCCTTCCATATGGAAATAGTTAAATGACTAATGATGTATGCATAATATGGGATGCTCTGCAGATGTAAAAATGAGTGTGATTCATCAGTATGTCTCAAATCAGAGAACATGAAGATAACATTTTTCACTTGACACAGAAGAAGGCTTGAAAGGAGACACGGTCAGCATTGAACCTGCTTACCAATTAGGAAGGGAGTAAATTAAAGCGAGAGATGGAGGAAACTGCATTTTTTTTTGCTTAATACATTAATATTATTTGGAAAGATTTTTATAATGCTTATTAATATACATCAAATTGTTTAAAAATCAGAACATAGCTAAAAAGGACAAATTTTGTACTTTAAGCCAGTTGGATTTCATTTTTGAAAAAGAACACAAGTAATTTAGTTTCTACTTTATAATGTTTTCCGGGGTCCCAAATTATGGATAGGTTTCAATATTGTAAGCTCCTGCTCTCTCAACTAGGTTATAAATATAAAAAGTTACCTGGCTACACCTATATTCGAGGAAGCTTTTCTGAACTAATTCAAATATACTTCCCCATTTCTTAAAAGGCCACTAATTAAATATACTCTTTAAGCCAAGATAAAACTTTTAGAAAAATAGTTCTAAATTTATGTGTTGAAGAAACTGCTTAGGATGAATCTGACTCAAAGTCAACAACTGCATTAGGTTTCGAGGTAACAGCTTTTTGCAGGCTACCAGGATTGCAAAATAGAAGTTCGTGAAGTAGGGCATTGAAAGGTAGTAGGGATTGAGGGAGTCAGTCAGCCCCATGTTGGGTTCTGGTCTTTCACTCCACACTGTGATTTCAGGCAAGATACTTAACGTCTCTGAGCCCCAGTTTCCTCATCCTTAAAATGGGGCTAACTATAATATCTTACTACATAAATGTGAGACCCTACCACATTCCTGGCATCCAATACATATTACATATTTTTTTAACTAAAAGTTTTTATTTATTTATTTTTAGAGAGATAGGAAGGAAGGGAGAAAGGCAGGGAGAGAAACATCAATGTGAGAGAGAAACGTCACTCTGTTGCCTCTCGCCTGCCCCCACCTGAAGACCTGGCCCACAACCCACGCATGTACCCTAGATGGGAATCGAACCAGCAACCTTTCGGTTCGCAGGCCCTCACTCAATCCACTGAACCTCACCAACCAGGGTCAACAAATATTTTTTTTGGTTCGGAATTATTTAATATTTAGCAAATCACTCAATGTAGACTGTTTTCCCAATATTACATTTCACTTTAAATCACCAATTAAAGATCCCTGGATCCATTTCTTTCTTTTAGATTAGAAGTTAGCAAATACTCATTATGTTAAATTTAAGAAATACAGGTAAAGGCGAATAAAAGAAAAGATCTTATTTTTCCACTCAGAAAATATTTGTTTAACACGTATTTAATGTGCCAGGACCCACCCGAGGCACCAGGCACACAGGGTAGAGAAGATAAATGTGGTTGCTCTTCTCAAGAACTCTGGTTAAGAATTAATAACGAGAAAGAAGTAATAATAACCTCAGATACCTACCCACATCCCTCTCACCAGCACTCTGAAGCTTGTACTCCTTGCATTATTTATGACCTCTTCATAATACAGTGCCAAGACATGTTAAAATTTCTCCAGCATGCTCCCTTTCCTTTACACACTAGATCCCATCCCGGCTTCCTTCCTCGAGGTCGCTGAGCCAGACTGCTTTTCTACTCTCACATCATCAGTTTTTCCCTCTCCACTAAGTCGTTTTTATATAAATATGCTGTTATTTCTCCCCCTTAAAAAAACACAACTTTCTGCTGACATTGTCTCCCCTCCAGTTACTGCTCCCCTTCACGGCAAAAGTTCCTGGAATAATTATCTACTCATACACACTAAATCTCTACCCACGCACTCTTAGCCCACTTAAATTGGGCTTTCATCCCACTGACTCACGTAAACTGCTCTTCTCAAGGCCATCAGTGGACTCCGTAATGACAAATGAAATGGGAAATTCTCAATCTGCCTTTTACTTTGACTCATCAGAAGCAAGTGACAAAACCAATCACTTCTCATTGGTGCACATTCTTCATCTGGTGCCACATCTTTTTGGTTTTCTCCCACTTCACTGATTGGTCCTTCTCAGTCTCCTTTGCTGGCACTCCTCCCCAACATCTTAATTAAAGTGGAGAAAACCAGGTCTCAGTTTTTGACTCTTCTCTGTGTTTATATTTACAGCCTTTGTTATCTCCTGTTCTCTTACGGGTTTGTATACCCTCTGTAATCTGAACGTGTGGATCTATAAGCCACAACTTGTATATTCTGTCCAGACTCTCTTCCTGAACTCCATGCCCCAATATCTAACTGCCTCTTCACTTGAATGTATAACCGATATTTTAAATGATATCCTAACCTGAACTTCTGATTTTTCAATCAATCCCGCCATCTATAGCTTTCTCCATATCTGCTGATCATATTTTGATCTCACTTGTTCCATTTTTTTGTCTCTTCTCTTTTTGTAGCACTCATAACCTGTCAATAACTCCCACTGGAACTACCTTCAAAACACATCCAAAAATAGACTTTTTACACCCACACTGCTATCATTCTGGTCCAAGCCTCCTAAGAGGTCTTCCTTTTTCTGCCTTTTTCCTTTTTCTCTCTCTCTTTTTTTACCATTAATTTTTAACACACTGCAATGGCAGATCCTTTTAAATATATAAGACAGATCATGTCACCCTCTTCTCAAAGTCATCAAAAGCTTGCTTCTCCATTAACTCGGAGTAATAAAGTCTTTCATTAGTCAAAAGGGCCCATATAAACAGCCCCCTTCACTACTCTGAGTTTATCTCTGACAACTTTTTCCTTAGTCATTCCTCTTAATCATCCCAGTCATGGCTTCACTGCTGTCCTTTGAATTCGGGGAGCTCCACCTGAGGGCTTCTATTCCACTTCCCCCCCTTACCTGGAACACTGTTTACTCAAATAACCCTTGGCTACCTCCTCCACTTCTTTCAATTCTTCCCTCCTCTCAGTAAGGCCTAAACTGTCTGCTACTTTATTTCATACCACAATCTGCCCCCTACTCTATACTGCAGATCACACATCCACGTTCTATTTTTCTCTTTTTCACATCACTTTTTAAAGTACTAGAAGACAGTCTGTGTATTCTAATATGCAGAAAATATAATATTTTATATAATATGCATACATGATATATAGAAAATGTAGGCATAACATAGTATTACTTCAATTGCTAATAGTTTATCTTCACTAGAAAGTAAGTAATCAAGCTCCTGAGGGCAGGTATTTTGATCTCTTTTTTTATTGATATGTAATAGAATTGTAACTTGCACATAGTAAAAAGTCAGTCAATATTTATTGAATTAATGATTTAAAACCACTGATATCTATTGCAGCTTCAAATTAAGATAAATGTTACTGTTTGAATCAACTTTTACCTTCCTCGGGAGAACATCAACACAATTCTGAACAGGAAGAAAACAATGGGGTTTGATGACTGAGAAGTCCCTGCCCTTTTCTTGAGTAAATCAGCTTTTTCTAATATTTGAAAATAACATATTTGACCTTTTCAAGATGTAACTAAGTGATATTGAAGATGTGGTATACTCTCATATCTAGTTTCACATTTTGATTAAAATATAACTTAAATGTTCACAAGATTAGGTGAATTATTTTAACAAACTTTTACTTCTATCTTTTCACTAGCTAAGTGTACTTTTAAGTTGCACGTCTTAAGTGGTCACTCCTTGTTATAAACATTGTCTTCTACTAATGAAAAAGCAGAACAATTTAATAAACAAGAATTCTATTAATGAAAATGATAACAAGTGATTATCACAGTGAAGGAAGGCACAGTGGAGGCAGATGAATGAGACAAACTGGTACAAGGCTTCAGATTAAATGTGAGTCAGCTCTCTAGATAACTGTCGGTCTCGGCCTCTTCAGGAGAAGACACGGCCCTGGGACACAGGCTAGCAAGAAACAACAGTTGTTTGATCTGTTTTAGAGGAGTTTAAGGGTCTGCTGTGTTTACTAAAGCACAGATTCTTGGTAAGTTCAGAAAAATATCATTCAGACTTACTCCTGGATACGCCATAAAAACTTGTCATCAGAGATCTTAAAGAGTATGAGTACTCCTAAATGATCATTTTACCCCATTGTAAAAATCTGTAAGAGAAAACATTACATTCCTTTGAAACTAGAATGTGCAGGATAAATGTTCACTGATTTGGCCTTTCTTATCAAAGATGTTCAAATTCATTCTAGGTATTTACACAGCAAGAATACTCATATGTATATATTAAAACTTTAATTCTAGCCCTGACTGGTATAGCTCAGTGGATTGAGCAGGGGCTGCAAATGAAAGGGTCGCCAGTTCAATTCCCAGGCAGAGCACAGGCCTGGGTTGCAGGCCGGGTCTCCAGTGGGGTCCATGTGAGACACAACCACACATTGATGTTTCTCTCCCTCTCTTTCTCATTCCCTTTCCCTCTCACTAAAAATAAATAAATAAAACCTTTAAAAATTTTTGAACTCTAAGTAAGGATCATTATAAATAGCGGGAAAATATAAACAATTGCACTGTTTAGAAATAGTGAATTTATCATACAATTTCATACAGCCATACAGGATAGACTCGTGTTATTA
This sequence comes from Carollia perspicillata, assembly GCA_004027735.1. Taxonomy (NCBI): domain Eukaryota; kingdom Metazoa; phylum Chordata; class Mammalia; order Chiroptera; family Phyllostomidae; genus Carollia; species Carollia perspicillata. Next base: position 8,907 of record PVKM010006258.1, read on the forward strand.
TGTGATTATTCAATGTTTAATGACATGAAAAGAGGTTCCTAATATACTGACAAGTGAAAAAAGCGGTTAATGTTACATTATGAAGTGTTGGAGTCTTTTAAGGGTTATATTTTATATACATACATACTTACATGCTCATGTGTACATGCACTTGTTTCATAGTGTATATCTCATATAAATAATATATGTGTATGTCTATGTGTATATATGTTTATTAATATTGACAGATCACACTCAGTTGTAATAGTGAGTTTTAAGAGATCTCACTCCAAGAAAATTATATGCAAAAATTTCTGTTTATGGGCCTTTTTTCCTCCTTAGAAAGTTTCATCTAATTCTCAAAGGCTTGGTTATGAACACTTTCACTTTCTCCATACCATTCACTTATACAGAACAATCTCATCAATGATATTCTTCATTAAGTAAACTAATTTTACAAAGGAGGGAGTAGAAAGCAAGGAGTGTTAGAATGATGTATCAAAAGTTCTGGAAAGGAACAGACAATTTGAAGAGCAGGCAATTTGAAAATCAGTCTTTGAAAATTCTAATTAGTGCTCCAGGCTGTGGTAGCTGTATTTGGAAACTCCCAGCAACAACACTGCAAAGAGACCAGATTTTCGAGTTCTAGCCCTGGCCACAACTTTGGACAAATCACTGGACCACATGAAGTCTCAGTGTCCTTCTTGGTAAGAGGGTGATTTTTCTCACTACTTGCTTTTATGACACTGTATAAAGATTTTTGAAAAATGCAAAATCTGTAGAAGAGACTAAGGGACTCAATACTCCATTAGTTTGGGAAATACAAACATGCACCTTAAACCGGGGGTGACTGGCGACCTGTGTCTTTACTGAGTGCACAATGGAAGGGAGGTACACAACTGCTCAGGTTGGAGTAGAAGAAGCTGCTGAGGGGTAAGCGGTCTCTACTGCCAACATGGGAGTTTAAACATCGCATCTAGATTTGTGGTCTCTATAGGCGTAGATGATCTAATTTATCTTTGTGCCCCTCCATGGGTGTCACCTGGGCTGGATGCCTCACAGTGTTCTAGACATGTGGGGAGAAGGATCTGTGCCATAAACCATGCAGAAAACTTTGATGGCAGGTACTACCCATTATGTGGTACGCAGACCTCTATTCAGAATGTTCTGAAGTTGGAAACGACAGAGGGGAGAGGCCTTGGGGCAATGGCTGACCTCGGAAAACCTCTAATGTGCTCGTGAGTACTGAGAGCACGAGTTCTAGAAGCAATGTGAAAAGCCATTGGGGAGAGAATAAGGCAAATGGGCCCTTGCCTATAGTCCACACTTTTCTCTGAAAATTATGCCTTTCCAAAGAAAATGTTATATAATAACATCTTGTATACTCCTGACTACTAGAATTTAAAGTCAGTATTTTATATTTCATCAACTAATCAACTTCTTTTAGTCCATCATTAAGATTTAAAAAGTAACCTCCAGTATGTAAATTACACAAGAAGTAAATGAACCTGACAGCCCCTCCTCACTGTCTAAAAACAGTTGGTAGAGAGGATGTGATAACTGGGCAGGCGATGAGATGGAGGCCAGAAGCTTTAGACACTGATTGAACTAGAATTTCAACTCTGAAGAGTAACTAACCCTTCAGGTAGATATTCAAGTGTAAGAGGCTGATGGATTGATGGCATATGAAATACTGCCTTTGAACATTTTCTTTGGAGAAGCATGCTTTCCAGAGAAAACCCTGCCACATAAAATTATTGAAGTTTTCAAAATATATGCAAAATGTTCCTGTGATGTTATTTCTAGATGCATAAATTACACAAATTATTCAGAAATCTTGCTAAAGATAAATACGGAAAGACTACCAAACAACCACCAATGAAAATAGATTGTCCCTTGCAGGCAGCACCAGGCAGCTGAGTTCCCCTCTACACTTCTGGAATCCAGAGTTCAGGCTTCAGAGATTTAGACAAAGTATGTAATTCAGAATGCAGCCAGAATACTGTAGGGATTCCTGGGGAAAACAATGAATTGGTGCGATAAAACCGGAAAGATCAATGAGGTGTCTTGTGGAATAGAGGAGAAAAGTCTGCATGTGTCTCCAGGGCTTAGTGAGCAGAGAATAGTGAGAAGCTGACTTCACAGTTAAGCATTCCAAGGAGATAACGAAGAGAATGTCTTGCCCAGCAACAGAACAAAGAACAAGAACGTAGGTATTAATTATGTTTCCCATAGAATTAAGATAATTTTAAATGCAAAAATAAAGAGTTTTCTAAGTAAAAGACTTCCAAATAGAAGACTAGATGAGTGTTACAAGCTTCTGTCTCAGAGAGAGTATCAACTTATCCAATATTGTTTACACTAATGGAAACGTTAAACACTGGGCTACAAACCAAAATTAAAACACTACTAGTGCACTGAATTTAACAATAAAGGCAGGGAGTAATTTGCCAGGGCAAGCCACTGAAGCAAATAATATAAACAAGTTTAACAGCCTAGTGAATGCATTGTAGAACAACAAGAGAGGGAGAACTGGTCGCCAGCCAACACCTTGCCTCAGTGAGACAATGCACTATGCTCTCCAAGAAGAGTAATAGCATGGAGGTTGGGACAGCACATATTGTAATTTCATGTTGTTTTATTGGAAGATGGTCTACAGGTCAATTACTTCTGGCATTTCATCCTTTTGGTTTACTGACATTACACCAGCAACTCTGGAGATCTCTTAAGTTCAAGAATGACGCTTTGTCAATTTCATCTGATTTCCAGCACCTCTACTTTTAAGTCCAGAAAGTTTCTTACAATTTGCTCCAGCATAATCTCTGACATTCCTTTTTAAAAATATATTTTATTGATTATGCTATTACAGTTGTCCCATTTCCCCCCTTCATTCCCCTCCACCCTGCACATCCCCTCCTACCCACATTCCCCCTTAGTTCATGTCCATGTGTCATAAGTTCTTTAGCTTCTACATTTCCCACACTTCTCTTGCCCTCTCCCTGTCTATTTTCTCCCCATCGTCCATGCTACTTATTCTCTGTACCTCCTCCCCTGCCTCCTCCCACTCCCCTGTTGCTAACCTTCCATGTGACCTCCATTTCTGTGGCTCTGCTCCTGTTTTAGGTGTCTGCTTAGTCTGCTTTTGTTTTCGGTGTGGATGTTAATAACTGTGAGTATGCTGTACTTTCACTGCTCATATTTTTATCTTCTTTTTCTTAGATAAGTCCCTTTAACATTTCATATAATAAGGGCTTGGTGATGATGAACTCCTTGAACTTGACCTTATCTGAGAAGTGCTTTACCTGCCCTTCCATTCTAAATGAAAGCTTTGCTGAATAGAGCAGTCTTGGATGTAGTTCCTTGTCTTTCATGACTTGGAATACTTCTTTCCAGCCCCTTCTTGCCTGTAAGGTCTCTTTGAGAAATCAGCTGACAGTCTGATGGGAACTCCTTTGTAGATGACTGTCCCCTTATCTCTTGCTGCTTCTAGGATTTTCTCCTTCATTTTAATCTTTGGTAATATAATTATGATGTGTCTTGGTGTGTTCCTCCTTGAGTCCACCTTCTTTGGGACTCTCTGAGCTTCCTGGACTCCCTGGAAGTCTATTTCCTTTGCCAGATTGGGGAAGCTCTTCCTTATTATTCATCCAAATAACTTTTCCACTTGTTGCTCTTCCTCTTCCCCTCTGGTGCTCCTATAATTCGGATGTTGGAACGTTTAAAGATGTCCTGGAGGTTCCTAATCCTCTCCTCATTTTTTTTTAATTCTTTTGTCTTCATTCTTCTCTGTTTGATGGTTTCTTTCTTCCTTCTGGTCCACTCCATTGATTTGAGTCCCAGTTCTCTTCCCATCACTGTTGGTCCCCTGTGCATTTTCCTTCATTTCACTTAGCATAGCCTTCATTTTTTCATCTAATTTGTAACCAAAGTCACCAGTTCTATGAGCTTCCTGATCACCAGTGTTTTGAACTGTGCATCTGATAGTTTGGCTATCTCTTCGTCACTTAGATGTATTGGCTCTGGGGCTTTGATCTGTTTTTTCATTGGAGCCATTTTTTTTGGTTGTTGTTGTTGTTTTTGGTCTGGTCACACCTGTTATGTAGTGAGGGGTGGAGCCTTAGGCGTTCACCAGGGCGGGACAACCCAGTTGCTGGGTTGTGATGCTGTATGTGGGGGCGGGGTCAGAGAGGAACCAATGGTTCCTGGCGCTGGGGCCCTGGGTTGCACAGTCTGTCTCTCTGCCCGTTTTTGCCTGATTTATCTGTGCATGAATGTGGGACTGAGGTCAGCCAGCTGCCTTGAGCACCTCACTGGGTCTGCCCATTGCCACCTTGCACCTGGGGTCTGCCAACTTCCACCTTTGCGCCCGGGGCCCCCAGCCACCACTTTTCCTGCCACAACCCCTCTCCACCAGCCGCCGATTCCACCCCTCTTACCAGTCTGTATGAATGGTTGTCACACTTCCCTACAGTTCAATTTTCTGTAAGTTCTGGTTGTTTTTTTGTATCTAAATTTTTGTTGTCCTTAATTTTGATTGTGTGAGGAGGCACAGTGTGTCTATCTATGCCTCCATCTTGGCTGGAAGTCTGACATTTCTAATTAGGAATTGGTCTCATATAAAAACAAAAAAAATAGGTAAGGTACAAATTAAATTATTTTTAACATTTATGCCATTTTTATACCAAATGTTAGAATTATCATTGCCTACTTCCTTACTGTTAACCCAATCACTAGGAGGCAACCACCTGAAATGCCACAAATCCACATTAGTTCAAGCAAGAAGGTCCTCTAAGGAAAGTTGTCAAAAAATTTAAAAATCATCATCAAGATGCAGTTATTTAACATACATTAGCCATGCAAGTCACATTGTAAATTATACAGTACAATGAAGTCTTTATCCTCTTAGAGTTCTCAGTGAAAGACATCTAGACGAGCTATGAAAAATATTTTAAGTACACAAACATTAGGAGAACATAATCACATCTTGAACAAGCAGGTGAGGCTTTCACAGAATGTCAGCTGAAATGTCAGTTACTTAGGAGTGAGAAAAAAGTGGGTGAGTACATGACGAGGAAAAAAAATCAACTACATTAGTCATGAAAAATCTCACTGTCCTGGTTGAACAGGGTGAAGGAAAAAGCCAATTTTTGTCAATTCCTGCTTCTCTATCAGGGGAGGCATGTTGGAATTAACATAAACCCAGAGTAAAAACTGCATGTTGACCTGTCAGTTTTACTGGAAATACTTATAGAAAATGTTCTAGGTAATCAAAACATTCTATCACATTTTGATAAATTTAAATACATTATGGAGTTGAATGCAAAGAACTGCATTATAAAGAAAAAGGACATTTTTTCTTTAGAAAAAAAATGCATTTTAAAGAAAAAGGACAAGACAGCAAGAAAATCAAAGCCTGTCATGGTTGCTTACATAACACCTCACCCTCTCAGCCTGCTACCCATGATCACTTGCTATAGTCCAGCATAAGAATATTTCTTCACCAAATTTGGAAAAATCCCTAAATATATCCTGGGTAACTCTAAAGTAAGAGGTGATAGAAATGTCATACATAGAAGTTTCTATTTGATAAGCTAGTAAGGCAGGTATCTAACAATGGTGACAGATACCATATCTTCCACAAATGAGGAGTGTGTCCCTAAAATAGTATTCACAATTGTACTGTCACATTCCAGAAAGTGTTTCAAGACTCAATGCAAAGAGAAACCATTTCATTATTATTTAATTAATTATTCTGAAGCAAATAAATAAAATATCTATTTCTATCCATGGAGGTGATTATGTAAAAAAATTAAAGAAATATCAGGGCAAGATGCTGACAAGGATGTCACTGAAAACGTCAGTGATCCATTTTGAAAGCAATTCCACAAAATGGCTCTTTAAGGCTATATGAAAATAATGAAAGACTAGGCATGACCCCTCTTCCTTAAGAGTCAGGAAAGAAGAGATAGAATGAAAATGGGGCCCCAGATGGTGTGGTTTAGTTGGTTGGGCATCATCCCACAAACTGAAAGTTTGCCAGTTCAATTCCCAGTCAGGGTACATTCCTGGGTTGCACATTTGGTCCCCGTTGGAGAGCGTTCAAGAGGCAACCGATATGTTTCTCTCTCACACTGGTGTTTTTCTCCCTCTATTTCTCCCTCCCTTCCCCTCTCTCTAATACCAAAAATAAAAATAAAATGAAAAAGAAAAGAAAATAGATTCAGTGAGAAAGTGGCAGAGATCACAGAGATAATTATTTTATGAAGAATATGGAAAAGTAGAGGCAGCTAATATCATCTTCAAAGAAGCAAGAATGCTACCGAAAGGATCAATGAAAGTGTCACCAGAAATTGGAATCCCACAAATGGCCTGCCTGTCCCACTTCTCTCTTACTAGTTTTGGGGGAATCACACAATTAGAGGCAGGATGGTACATAATGATAATAATAATAAAAGAAATTAAACAATGCATCATGGGACTCCCAAATAGGAAGAGCTAGCTTAATTAACTAGATCTCTCTCTGGGGTGTTTGTATTTATAGGCATTCCTATAGTACCCAATGAAAGACTGTACCCCTTAAAGGAATTGTAGCACCCACAACTGCTGGGAATACTGCTAGAGCAGTGGGCCCTTGCAAATAATGCTAAAAATAAAGGTTGACATCGTCTTCTGCCTTTATCCTCAAACATTCTAGTTTTGCTTTCTTGTTCCTTTTCCAGAGCCAAAGGGAAAAAGATCTGTAGTTTTCTCAAGGCAGAAGCTATAGCTTATTCACCGAGAATTCTCGGTGGCTGCACCCATGGGACATAAGTGCTTTCTGAATTGAACAAATCAAAAATAAGAATGGAAGGCAAACAGAGGTTCTAGGTCATAAATTTAATTAAGGTGGGAGAAGGAAACTCTAAGATCAATTAGATGAGAAGCAAACAGAAAGGGGAGGGTGGAAAAAAGGAAAAATAAAAGAAACAGGATACAGAAAAGGCAATTCTGAATGAACAACATCATGATTATTGCTTTTAAAGTTAGTAATAATAATGTTTTCTCATATTTATACTTTTAAAATGGACAGAAGGCATTAATTGTTAATAATGAAAGTCTTCCTTTCAGCTGCTCATAATACAATGTCGATGTAAAAGAGCCGACAAATGCCATTCGTTATATGTCCAGGATCCAGGGATATTTTCATTTGAAAAATGCAAGGTGAGGTTTCTGGCATTCAGCCTGTGGGTACCCAGTTCTTCAGCCTCTGAATGTTTTTACCAGATGGCCATCAAATCCCTAAAGCTGAGCATTCCCGGGGTCAGGAACTGTAAACCCACTGGCATTCAGTATATAGCTTTTCACCCCTTGCTTTTTCCCTTCACCACAGTAATGGAAAAGCCGCAGGGAGCTGAATGGGTCAGTAGCAGTCAAGTTTGTTAACCACCATCCTTCTCTCCTGACATTTGAATAAGTTGATTTATCTTCTGCCCTGGGCACCAACGACAGTGCCATGTGAAGAATGGAGATCGGGATGCTATGGATAGCTCTTCTGGAGAGTCCGTTGAGACAGACAGAGAAAAGGGAAGGCAGAGTTCCCTTTGTCTGATTGTTTTTAATTTCCCTTTGGGGACCACCCTACATCTGATACGATATGGAACCAATGGTCATAGCCAGTATAACAACATATGATCTTATTTCAGATCTTAAATTAGTACATATTAACTAATATTAAGGGATAGTGTTTATTCACTATGTAATTGAAAACACAATTTAAAATCTTGATCTCCCATAATGTAGCATTTCATGCGTCCCATTACTGACACACATGGAAGAACTACATATAGTGGATCATGGTTAAATGTGTAATTTTGGAAGGATGAGTAGATTCTGCTAGTTTCTGAGTCTGTACCTGTGTCCCTGTAGCACTGTCTGAGCTCAAATAACCTTACACACATTTCTGCTTACTGTATTGAATGGAATGAAAGGCTGAACACATGTTTAACATTAGACACGCTAGAAATTCTAAGTGTAAATTCATAAAGGCAAGGTCAATAAAAACCTGGGAAAAAATACAGAAGTCTTGAAGACAGTTATTATCTGTCACCTTAAGTGATAAGTCTGATTTTCATGTGTTCATTGCACACTGGCAGGCTTGCTGACAGATGGAACCATGTGAAAGCCATATTCAGCTGAAATTTAGGAAGGCATTGTGGAAATCTCAGTCAGTGGACATTTAGGGAAGAAGTAAAATGCATTCTCAAGATGCGTTTTGAAGGAAACTGCTTAAGCGTAATTAATAATAAGTAAACACGAGCAATTTGAGGTCAAATGAACTTGCATTTTAAAACTTCGAGACTGTCTGTCCTTAACTAACATTAGAACAACAACAACAGAAGTACTACCATTTAACAAGCAACTAAATATATGATACTTTGTTTTTAAAGTGACAAATACTCATAAAGGTTGTTGACGTATTCTGGTCATTTAATTAAAATGAACTTTGGAAACATACTATTGGCACACAAATGAGCGTATACCCTGGAGTTCAGAACCAGACTGTTTTTTTCATCTCTAGTGTTAACCTGAGAAAATCAATTTAATGTAAAACTGGGGATCTATGGATGAGTGAACCTTTGATTTAACATGCAAAGTTTTGTGTGTGCTTTTCTGAGGAGTTGTAGTTTCATAGGAAACAGAAACTTTCAAATGTTACCAATTCTGATGATGTGCAGACTGACTAAATATATCATTGAATCAACTGCATATATATGTATTAATCTGTCAGCTTCTCATGTGGGTTTCATAACATCAGCCTCACCACACTTAATTCAATGCCTTTCATCTGGTGGGTGCTCAGTATATGTTTGCTATTGATAATGATGAAAATAGTCCAAGCCATGATCTCATTTTTCCAGACTGTGATCTGCTCTTCATCGTCAAGTTCCTCTCTAGGCCAGCAAGGTTTTAATTCTCTCTCATCATGGCAGTAAACCTGTCACTGTGATCAGGTCAGACATAAAATTTTCCAAGGCTAGCACACGAACATCTTCTCTTGTATGCAAGCTAGCCGCATTCTTGATTCTATCCTTGATGATGGGAAGGCCATCTCGCGTATATCATGTGTCCATTTGCAGACCAAGTGGTCTACAAGGACAGGGCCTCTAAATTTTGTCAAGTTTATTTTGCAACCCAGTGTCTGGTTCATGATTAAGGCAGAGATAACAAATTTGTCTTCTCAACAGCAGGAAGAATACATTTTTTCTTACCTTTCAAAACAGATTGCTACAGAATTTTTAAAGGTGAGTCAGAAAAGAGATATCTAAAGCATTTAGAATAGACCTGGTTCCCAGCATAAAACTTTTCATGAACATCCAAATGTATCTCACCTCTTATGTCTATGAAAATATGTACCTAAATATGTAAGTGTTCTTCTTCCTAAGAATGAATCAAATTTTAACAATTTCACTTAAACATTTAAGATGAATTTTATTCATTTATATAAAAGAAAAAGTACCAAAAAACTATTAAATATAATCCACTGAATATTACAATTTGAAATGTATTATATATAACATTATTCTTACTGTATCAATAGCCAATCTATGTCTCAGGTATAAATATAGGAAAATGGAATAATACGCCATATGTTTTATGAAAATTTTTAGTGTTTTGGGTGTCTGCAGTTTAGCTTTTTATTGTGTGTCATATATGCTTGCTCTATAATTTGAATTTTATGGAAATATGTGTTTAGAATACAAGAAGCAAACCATAATCCCACCCCATCAAGGAGAGCTACCATTATCTGCTTGGTATACATTAACCATATAGTAATTTATTGTTATTTTAATGAGATGATTAGTTACAGAAAAATAAAAATATTTTTGTGGCTCTTTTATAATTTAATATTTATTTGATGTCTTTCTATATCAGTGTATATTAGAACTATCTCATTCTTTTATTAAAGAGCTATATAATATTTCATTATATGGGTTTACTATAATTTATTATTAAACTAATAAATTATTGACAGGTATTTAGAAAGTTTTTAATTTTTCACTCTTATCAGTGAACATCCTTTATGCTACTATATCAATGTTTCTGTAGAACAGCTTCAGAAAGATATAAGATCAAAGGAATTATATTTTAGTAAATATTGTCAAATACCCACAGGAGTATTTTACATGTCTATAGCATATAAGCAAACAGTATATAAGCAAGTCTGTCCTAACTGGTGTGGCTCAATGGACTGAGTGGCCACAGGTTCAATTTCCAGTCAGGGCACATGCCTGGGCTGTGGGCCAGGTCCCCAGCTGGGAGTGTGTGAGAGGCAACTGATCCATGTATCTCTCTCACATCAATATTTCTCTTCCTCTCTTTCTCTCTCCCCTGCCCTCTTTCTAAAAATAAATAAGTAAAATCTTTAAAAAGAAAAAAAAAGAAAGAAAATCTGCCCTAGCCGTGACCCAAGTGGGTTGAGCGTCGTCGGACAAAGTGAAAGGTCGCTGGTTCAATTCTTGGTCAGGGCACATGCCTGGGCTGCAGGTAGAGTCCCCCTGCCAGAGGCAACCCATCGATGTTTCTCTCGCACACTGATGTTTCTCTCCCTCTCTCTCTCCCTGACTTCCCCTCTCTCTAAAAATAAATAAATAAAATCTTAAAAAAAGAAAAGAAAATCTGCCTTATACACTTCTCAGTGTTTTTAAAATCCTGCAACAACGACTTTTTAAAGCTGGTGTAACAAACTCAGATGACTTGAGGAGCAGACAAGCAACAGAAGTGAAATAGCCCAGAGTAAGAAAGTGGGTAGAAATTCAGCAAATGCAATTAGAGTAAACAAACCAACCAACCTATGAGGGCCAAACAAAATACATCTTCAGTTCTCAGACGACAAGTTTTCAGGCCTTGTCTCAATGGAATGCACCCAGTTTTGACTCTTTCATCTTAAATCACAGATGTTCCTTTACCAGGAAAAGCAGTATAACCTGTGATGAGATCATTAATTTTATTGCATGCATTTTTATGTATTTTTCAAATTTTACAGTTACGAGAAGAATTATTCTTACATAGATTTAGGATTAATTGTATGTTGTATTGATCTTATCAAAAGAAACTACTATAATAGGTATGTTAAAAACAATGAAAGATATGGTCTTATATTTTGCCTATTTATAAACACAATTTCTAACTCTTGTCAAGTTAGCGTAAAGCCTTCAACTTAATAATAAAGTTGACATCTGTTACTGATATGTGAATAATCCTTATTACTGATATTTACTGATATTACTGATAATCCTTATTACTCACATATCAGTAAGCAGAAAAAAATGGAAATACACTACATGTTCTGATTAAAAGCAATATCCTCTTAAGATTTATAATTTAGCCTAGTAAAACCTCCTTGAGAAGAAAAAAGGAAATTCTATTATTTTGGCTTGACAAGAACACAGAAGGGGCAAGTTCTAGTTTCCTTTTGATATCAGTGGTTTTCTGTGGGCTGTGAGAAAGGGTGAAGGCCATGGAGAAAACTGGTGCTTCTCTCATTTTTCCAGTACCACTGCATCGATAAATCTCCGGAAGTTTCAACACAGAGCGCAGAATGGGAGCATGCGGCAGCTTGGCCCCCTTAGCACTTGTTCTGCCCTTTAACCTTATGAGACTGTCAAGTAAGATGGCTAAGAAAGAGATTCCCATTACTGTGGACTGCACTGAAAGGTGGATTTCAGAGCAGAACACTTCCTCAGTCAGGCTGAGATGCAGGTCATGATGACCAAGATCGAGAGTTTGGAAATGAGTCAGTGATGTTATTCTGAATGTACTTTTGTGTTGTTGATTGTTATTTACACCATATTTCTTTCTTTAAACATCTAAAAAGTAAGATATCTAGAAATAAAATAAAGTATAAAAATGTAGTCAGTTTTTCAACCCTTAATAATTTACATTGTATTTTACAAAAAGATAAAGTCGTCTTCTCGGCTAGAGGTAGAAGAAATAGGTATATTATATTGACAACTGGAAACCAAACCTATGTTAAAGACAATTTCTTAAGTGTTTGGGTTCAAAGCATGTCATATTATCCTTTTTTAAAATAAAGATTTTAATTTGCTTTTAGAGAGAAAGGGAGGGAAAAAGAGAGGGAGAGAAACATCAGCTGGTTGTCTCTCGCATGCCCCCAACCAGGGACCTGGCCTGTAACCCAGGCATGTGCCCTGACAGGGAATTGAACTGGTGACTCGTTGGCTCGCAGGCTGGGCACTCAACCCACTCAGCCATACGGATCAGGGGCATATGAAACTGTGATGAAAAATCAATTTGATGAATAAAATAACTTCAATAGTTAGAGATTTTTAAAGGTGTTCTGAAATTCCATCTGTTAGTTTTATTTTTTCTTAATATATGAGGCCATATAAGAAATATCTGATATAATTTTTCTTATGTTCTTTGTATTTATAGATAACTAGAACTCTAATTTTATTAAATTTAGGAGAGACATTCAATGTAAGATAATCAAACTTTTTGAATGGAATTCTTCTGTTTGAGACTATGGCCCTTCTATCAGATTAGTAGTGGAAGTAATTGACAGCTATCATAATGCTATATGAAATGAGCAGCTCCTTATAAAGGGGATTTTTAAAAGACTTCTGAGTTCTGAGCTTTCAGAATTGGGGTCAACAAACACACTTTATCCTCAAAATTTCATTAGTTTGAAAATGTATACTCCCTTTTATAAATAAATAGATCTTCTAGTCTAGGACAATGATGCATTTTCAGCTACCTTTGGGAAACTAGAAGCATGCATCTGTTCTTATTCCTCACTATTTACAACCATTAGCAATCATGAAAATTGTTTCAGTACAGACCTTTTCTCTATTGTATTTTTTTCTCTATCATATTCCTTCTAACTCTCACACACATCAAGTTTAGTAAATGAAAGACAATTTCCACTTTAATCCAAATTTTAAATCACTTCACAACTAACTTCATAAGTGTGGATAGTTTAAAAAATTTAACCTCAGTGAAATTCAGCAAAGTCCCTATGTGCCCAGCACTTTGCTACATGCTCTGTGGGTAATAAGCTGTCCATTCTTTCCGAAGCTTCAATGTAGTGATCTTCAAGCATTTTAATTATACATTCCCACCAGCAAACAAATGTCTCTACATGTATTCCACTCCTATATATGCATGCATTTATATACAATATAATGTATTAGTATATACATATATTATCAAAATCATCTAAACATAAAAGTTAGAAATGATGAAGAAACATAAATGCAAATACTGATATTTTACTTTGCTTCTCAGATGTTCTTGTCCACCCCACAGGTCATCTGCATTATATTTTGGAGGTCACTGGTCTTGAGGGGCAGATAACATGTACAGGGATAATTTGAATAAAATGATCAATCATCTCATACACAGTAAACATAAGATGCTAAATAAAACATGGAAGTAGCTTAGAAAAACTTCTGGTGGGGGCTCTAAGCCCGTATAAAGAGAGATTTGACTTTGGATGGTGAACACACAATGCAATATACAGATGATATATTACAGAATTGTACACTTGAAACCTATATACTTTTATTAACCAACAGCACCCAAATAAATTTAATAACACTTTTAGATATTAAAAATAAAGAGGATTTAGGAAGCATATAAGAGGGAGGAAGCTATGAAAAGAAGAGCATTTCAACCAGAAAAAGCATCTATGTAAAGGCACAAAATATGAACTCAAGGGGGTGACTATAACAGTTCAGGACTGATGAAATGTGGAATCCAGGTTAAGCATGGTGAGTGAAGATGCTGAAGAAGAATGCAGAAGGCACGCAACTGAGAAAAGTAGCTTGGCTTTAATTAATGTATGGGAAACCTTTGAAGAAAGTTAAGAGAGTGAATGAAGGTCATGGTCAGATATTTGTTTTAGATTGAACCTCTGAGCAGCTGTATTGAGAATGGATTTGAAGGGACACAAATAGAATCAGAAAGTATATCAATAGGCTCTCACTTATCCAGGTGAGAGATGAAGGGCAACAGAATCCAAGTGGTGCTACTGACAGTACAACTCCCAGGAGGGGATGAGAAGTAGCATAAAGAAAAAAATCAAGAGAATGTGATTGTGATTTTCTAGAAGTGACAATGAGTGAGAAGAAATAATCACAGTTACTTGCAGCATCCTGACTTAGATGACTGGCCACTTTGAACTGAGATGGTGAACACAGTAGCAGGAAAAGAATGGGCACATGGAGGAAATAGTATATTTTTTAAAATTAAGAAAATTTACATGAAAATTATAAACATTTAGAAATGAATAAAGAAAACAGAACAAATCACTTGCCATTCATTTTTTTAAAGAAAATGTTTGTATGTCAAACACTATTTATAATGCTTACATTATTATAAAATATTTATAAGGATTTGGGGTTAATTTCTGAGCCTTTTATTTATTTAATGCTTCCTTTATATAATTTATATTATCTCCACTTTTTCAATTTTTCTTTTCTAACATATTCTTAATATTTTTATGTCATTAAAATTTCTAGTAAATAAAATTTTAGTACTGTGTAATACTATGTCTTCAGTATATACCAAAATTTTTAAGACAATTCTCTTAATATAAACATATATGCTACTTTCAATGTTTTAAACAATTATATACCATGCTATAATTGATTTCCTTTTGTCTGGAAATCTATTGTTTGTTTAAGATAAGAGCATAAGCATGTGAATTTCTTAACATATTTGGCTACTATCATATTTCCATCCACAGTATATGACAATGACACAGCAATGCAATAACAATCTTTGCTAATTAGATACACAAAAATTGTAACATTACGTGTATTAGCTGTTCATATTTTTTCTTATGCAAGTTGTTCTTTCGTGCCTTATAGCCCATTTTTCTACAGCAGTCTTATTGTTATTAATTTGTAGATGTCCTTAAATAAAAGGCTAATCACCCTTTACTGTCATCTATGAAATGTTTTAAATAGTTGACTACCTGTTTACGTAGTTTATGATTTTCCATACCTTCATAGTTCATATTTTAACTTTTCTCTATTTTATAATAATAAGATATGTTTTTGGGAAATTTGGAAACTACTGAAAAACTCTAAGATGGATATAAATTATCTACAACTAACCACCCAGGCACAAACACTTTTACTACATGTATGTGTATACATATACACACATGCATGTACATCATCAAAGAGCATAAACAGCATCATACTCTGCAAACTGTTTCTTTAAGCAAAAACAAAAGCTATAAAGTATCTTTCAGAGTATGCAGTTGGAGACACCTTTATGTTAACTATCTCAGAATATTACTTTGAATACATTTTGAACAATTCATTATTTTTGAGCCAGACCGTTGTTTTCCATTTTCATTACTTTATGTTCCAATAAACAGCTTTGTGTAGATAGCTTTGTGTTCATTAACTGATTATTTCATTAAAGTTTTAAAGGATTTGGAATCCCTAGGTCAAAGAGTGAGGTTATTTTCCATAAAATGACAAGTGAATTTCTAAAAAAGTTGAAAAAAATTACTTTCCCATTCCTGTAGTATGATACATTTCATTTCCCCACATGTTCATCAACATTGAGTATATTTATGATAATAATCCACAACTGAATGTTTATAATGGCCTATATTCTGTATCTCCTTTATTAATAAAGTATCTCAGCATCAGAAAATTTAAACAGTTGGCCTATATCCTCATAGAAGTGGAGAATGAACTCAAAGTTTAGTCTAACCTTAAAAATGATGCTCTGTCAGTATGCTATATTATTTCCCCAAGTTTTACATGTTTATATGACTATTACATATGAAATATCTTTGATTACTATTTACATTGAACATTTTCTTTCAAGTTGAGAGGTCAAATTCTTTCATAAAAACTTCCCACAGGGCTTAGCCAGTGAGGTGTATATTTTCTTAGTGATATCTAATAACTACATTTAATAATATTGATCATTTTTATCTTACATATGCAGTGAATATTTTTTCAAGTGTCTTTTCTTATTTAAGGTGAATTTGGAGCATTTTCTAATGTGCATGAATTTTCCAAGTCAAAATCCCAGCAAGATTTTTTAGACATATCAACATGCTGGTTCTAAAATTTACAGGAGGAAGCAAAAGAATTAGAATGTGAAAACAACTTTTGAAAAGAAGGGAATGCACACTATCTGATCTCAAGACTTAACTGCAGCCCTGGCTGGTGTGGCTCAGTGGATTGAGCGCAGGTCCGTGAACCGCAGGTCACGTTTGCTTCCCAGTCAGGGCACATGCCTGGGTTGTGGTCCCCGGGTCCTCAGGGGATTTAGCTCTCACACACTGGTGTTTCTCTCCCTCCCTTCCTCCCTTCCCCTCTCTCTAAAAGTAAATAAATAAAATCTTTAAAATGTTTTAAAACTTACTATAAAGCTATAGTAATCAATATAGTGTGATAATGGAGATACTATAAATACATAATCAGTGTAACAGAATGAAGGCCCAAATAGGACCACACAAACATGACTGACTTTTGACAAAAGTGCAGAGAAAATTTAATAATGAAAAGATAGTCATTTAAGAATAGTGATGGGACAGTTGGATGCTGTATGCAAAATACTGAACTTCATTCTCTTACCTTATGCAAAAATTTACTCAAAGTTAATCATACACCTAAATATAAAATATGAAATTATACAACAGTTAGAAGAAAAATATGTGAAAATTTTTGTAACTTTGAGGAGTTAAACAAAGACTGTTAGATACAACACTGAAACCAATATCCATAAGAGAAATAATTTGTTAAATGTGACTTCATTAAAGTTTTTGATAAATGTGACTTTATCTTACTCTGAAAAACAGCAAAGAGGACAAAAACAAGTCACAAAAGGGGAAATAGTTTGCAAATTACACATCTCCCAACAGACTTTTATCCAGAATATTTATAAAGAACCTACTTGTGGTGATTGCTTGAGGGAGGGGAGTACAATGGGGCCAAATGGTAATGAAGAAAAATACAAAGGTTAAAGGTTAAATTTAAAAAAAAAGATTGTATTAGGAAAATATAGATAAATTGTATTTCTCATTTTTCTAAAAAGAGACCCCTACAAACTCAACAATATAACACAACTCAATAAAAAATTGGGTAAAATGAAATACAAAAAGGGCTCTTAAAGCTCAACAAAAAGAAAAAAAATGGGTGAAAGACAACTCCTCAAAGGAGACATACAGATGGAAAAATAAGCATAAGCAAAGACATTCCACATCATATGTCAACAGAAAAATGAAAATTAAATACTGAGATGCCACTACACACCTGTTACCATAGCCCAGATCCAAAACCCTGACAACACCAAAGTGCAGAAAAGGCGGGAGCAAGCACAGCTCTCACCCAGTGCTGGTGGGAATGCAAAACGGTACGGGCACTTTGGAAGGCAGTTTGCTGATTTCCTATAAAAGTAATCTCACCATATGACTTATCAATCGCACTCTTTGGCATTTACCCAAAGGAGTTGAAAACTTATGTCCGTGTAAAAATCTGCACATGTATGTTTCTAGAAGCTTTATTCATGACTGCCAAAACTTAAAGCAACCAAGATGTCCTTCAGTAGGTGAATGAATAGATAGAGTGTGGTACATCCAGACAGTACAATATTTTTCAGGCTGTAAATAATGGACTATCAAACCACAAAAAGACATAGAGCAATCAAAGCACGTAACTAAATGAAAGAAGCCAACCTGAGAAGGCTACATACTATTTCATTTCAAGTATATTACGTTGTGCAAAAGGCAACACAATGGAGACAGTAAAAAGAGCAGCTGTTGCCAGACATTAGGGTATCGGGAGGAAGAATGAATAGATGGAGCACAAAGGATTTTTTGGAGCAGTGAAAATTCTCTGTATAATACTACAATGATGGAGACATGCCATCATCCAGTTTTCCAACCCCACAGAATGTACATCAAGAGTGAACCTCAAGGTCAACTGCAGTTCATCAATTGTGCCAAATGTGCCCCTTTGGTGGGAGATATTGATAATGAAGGAAGCTATGCACATGTGGGATGGGGAATATATGGTAAATATCTGTTCTTTCTTCTCAAATTTGTACTGTAATATGTAACTCTGTAGTTTAATCAAAGAATAGGGCTGGAGTCATTGCCATCTGTGTTCATAATAAAGGCCTAAGAGTGGCTGTGCTTGGTCAGGAAGATCACGGAGGACAGATGAACAATAAGCTGAGGCTAGATCTCTAGGCAGTCATTTGAGCAAAAGTAAAACATCGAGAACTTTTATGGACATGTTATTTAGCCTACAAAGTGTTTATTGTTTTCAATTATTTGACTCCACTCATTTATATTACCTATAGCCACCTAATTGTATTTGAGTGTGTGATCCATGACTTTCTGAAAGAACAGAGAAAGAAGAGCCTGTGAAGAGGGCCTTTACAAAAGGGTGTGCGAGGTGTGAAAAACCCAAGAAGGAGAGGTGTCACAACAGCCCTGGGACCGAAGGAAGAAAAATGAAGTTAACGTTGTCAAATACCCCTGAGAGAGCCAGTCGAGATAAGGACAGCAGGCCATCTGTGCCTTTAAAGAGAGCATGCTCTGTTAAATGGGGTTAGAAATCAGATCGCACTGTGCTTAGGAGGGACTGGATCTTAGGAATTGGAGATAATGCTTGCGGACTGATGCTATGGAGAGTTTGAATGAGTTGGAGAGGAGCAAAATTGAATGGTATTGGCGGTGAAATCTAGTGAGGAGAGAGGTCAGTATGTTTTTGTTTGATTTACTTTTTTTGGATAGAAGTTTGCAGAGTGTGTATACATTGTAGAAAAAGGACCATTGAAAAAGAAAAAGTTGAAGATAAAGGACAGAAAAAAGTAACTAATGGCAAATCCTCAGCATCAGTGATAGGAAATAAAATCAAACACAGCCTTTGCCTTTAATAGCAGGAAGAACTCCTGATCCTTTAAGACTGGAGGAAACAAAGTAAGAATGTTGATAGATGTGGACTCTGATATGAGAGGGGATTGCAAGGATACACAAGCAGTTTCCACACCATGACCTCAATTTTCTTGATAAAATAGCAGGTGCACTGAGGGCAAAGGGGAGAGACTGCGTGGTTAAAGTGGAGTGATAAACTTTTGAAATAGTGGCTGACCACAGTCAGAGGGGAAAGATTAGTGAATGCTACTGAAGAGCTAACTAAGATTAGAAAACCATCAATCTACAGAGTGGTGTAATTGGCTCCTGCAGCACTCAGGGTGCCTGGGTGTGAGAAAAGAGAAAATTCACCATGGCGTGGCTTCAAGATTGCACGTATAATGCAAGAAAGGACAGGCTGTAGAAAAGTAAAGGCTCATGTCCAAGCTAAATTCCGAGAAATGCCTAGAGAACATGAGAAGATCCAAGTTTTATTGAATTTGAAGAAAACGTGAGAGGCAAAGGAGTTAATTTCACTGGGTAACCTAGCATCATTCCTGACTTAATCCTGTGTTTTTATTTTACTTTGATGTCTTTCCCTAATTTTTTCAGTGATTTGGATTCACTCTTATTTTTTAAGATGCATTTTATATACAAGGTTAGGTATAAATAAAGAGAAGGAAATTAAAAATGTACAGATGGTCAAACAGGTGAGTTTCAATGAAACAAGAGAGGCTGGAACTTACAATGTCTCGGTTGAGTTTTGGTTGACAGGAAGATGCTATAGATGATTAGGAGGTGGTGGATATGGAATGGACATTTATTGAGGTTATGGAAATTAGGGTGTAATAGTGCTTCTCATCTTGAGATAATTTGGTCCTTAAGGGACACTGGGCAATGTCTAGAAACATTTTTTGTTTACACTACCTGAGGCTGGAGAGGTACTGACGTGTAGTGCCAGGGATGCTGCTGAACACCTTACCATGCTGAGGAATTTCAATAGTGCTCAGTTTGAGAAACCAGGATTAGATAAATTATAAGAAAGATGGAAAAATGAAAATGACCAGAAATCATCTGGAGGACCACTGAAAACAGGGAAGAGAAGAAGGAACTACCCAGAGCATCAGCATTCCAGGTGATCAGAGGTTCAAAGATGTGTATTTGCAGGTGATGGTTTGTGAAAGAGTGGAAGAGCCACCATTTGGGAGAGTCCAGGGGGAAGTGGATTAGCGGTACAAATTTTTCAAATGACTCCTGGGTTTAGCTTCTGGGGATTTAGGGAGAACGAAAGCAAAGTAAAGCATGTGCTTTTGAAAAGTCATGTTTTAATTACCTTTAAATAAGAGTTTCTAGACCTTTCCTTCAAAGTTTCCAGATAAATGAATTAATATTGGCTTAGAAGGAATCTATCTCGGACATAATGACAAGACTTGAGAAGTCTTTTTCTCCATAATCTTTTGTCCATACCCCTGAATCTCTTATTTTTATTTTCTTTTGGTTTTCCCTAAATAGACAATACCAGTTGCCTTCTTATGGATGACCTTTTAGAGTTGACCATTTCTTCTGTCTACAACATGTAAAAAATACTCTCTGTTTTGGTTTAATTAGAGATAGACCATCTAAATATTGGTGACCTTTACTGTGCACTTCTTTTAATAATCCATTACTGGACATTTATTTCCTTTAGATAATATACTGTTTATAATATCTGCCTTTTGGAAGACTGAAGGAATTACAATATTTAATAGGTTTTCAGACCTCCTAATCCAAATTGTGTTAATTTGGATGACTGGATAGTCTGTCACATTGACTTATTAACAATGAAAAATAACTGATTTAGCAAATTCTTTCTGTTACCAAATCAGCTAAATCTTTCAATTCTATCCAGTAAAGTCAAGACTAAATTAGTTTTAAGATAATATTAATTTTTGTGGTGGGAGACTTCCTGTCAAGATGGATGTGTAGGTAAACATGGCTCACCTACTCACACAACCACAGCAAAAATCACAACTAAACTACAAAACATCTATCACCAAGAATTGTTAGAAAATCAAGCCGTATGGAAGTTTGACAACCAAGGAATTAAAGGAGTCACATTCATTCAGATGGGTAGGAGAGGGTGGAGACACAGAAATATGGAATGGGCAGTCCCACACCTACATATAGTAGATAAAACTTGGAGGCTATCTCGGTAGTGAGGGATTCCAGCCTCACATCTGACCACCCAGCCCAAGGTTCCAGGGCTAAGAAGATAAGTCCCCATAACTTCTGGCTGTAAAAACAAATGGGAGTTGGGATAGTAGAAGAAATTGAAGGATTCTCAGGTGTCTCCTCTTAAAGAATACTCAGTGGATTTAGGACTTATACAGACTTGCTCTGGCTGGGCTCTAACACCAGAGCAGCAGCTTGAAGGGCACCAGTGGCATATGGGGAGAAACTAAAGAGTGTGGCCTTAGGGTGAATGCTGAGAGACAGTTTCCTCCCAGACAAAAATCCAGAGGCCAGGCAGTGGACATTGTTCCTTTTCTGAGCCCTCTCCAATGCAGAGCCACAAAGTGGCAATAGCATATCTGAAACTCCATCAACCTGGTCCACACAGGTTGCCATGCCCAGGCAATTACCTAAGGCTCGTCAACATTAGGTGTGCTTTTCTACATTAACCATGTTACTAAGATAGAGAGTCAAAGCAAATCTACTTAATACATAGAAACAAACACAGGGAGGCTGCCAAAATGAGAAGACAAAGAAATATGGCTCAGATGAAAGAACAGAACAAAACTCCAGAAAAAGAACTAAACCAAATTGAGATAAACAATCAATCAGATGCAGAGTTCAAAACACTGGTTATTAGGATGCTCAAGAAACTCATTGGGTACTTTGACAGTATAAAATGGACCCAGGCAGAAATAAAAGTTACCCTAAGTAAAATAAAGAAAACTTTATAGGGAATCAATGGTGAAGTGGATGAAGCTGAGAATCTAATCAATGATTTGGAACAAGGAAGAAAAAAAAACATTCAATCAGAACAACAAAATGGAAAAAGAATTTTAAAAATGAGGATAGGGTAAGGATCCCCTGGGACAACCTCAAATGTACCAACATTTGAATTATAGGGGTGCTGGAAAAAGAAGAGAAAGAGCAAGAAAGTGAAAACTTATCTGAAAAAAAGTGAAAGAAAACTTCCCTAATTTAGTGAAGAAAATAGAGATACAAGTCCAGAAAGCACAGTAAGTCACAAACAAGGATGCAAAGGGGACCATACAAAAACACACCATAATTAAAATGCCAAAGGTTAAAGAAAGAGAGAATCTTAAAAGCAGCAAGAAAAAAGCAGAGAGTTACCTACAAAGGAGTTCCTATTAGACAACCAGCTGATTTTTCAAAAGAAATTTTTCAGGCTAGAAAGAACTTGCAAAATGTATTCAAAGTGATGAAAAACAAGGACCTATAAACTAGATTACTCTATCCAGCAAAGCTACCATTTAGAATGGAAGGGCAGATAAAGTACTTCTCAGAAAAGGTGAAGCTAAAGGAGTTCATCATCACCAAACCATTATTACATGAAATATTAAAGGGCCTTGTTTAAGGAAAAGAAGATCAAAGCTATGAACATTAAAATGGCAATAAACTCACAACTATCAACCATTGAATCTGAAAAACAAACTAAGTGAACAAGCAGAACAGAAACAGAATCATAGATATGGAGATCATTTGGAGGGTTACCAATAGGGAGGGTAAAGGGGAAGAATGGGGGAAAAGGTGCAGGGATTAAGAAGTACATATTGGTAGGTACAAAATAGACAGGAGGAGGTTAAGAACGGTATAGAAAATGCAGTAGCCAAAGAACATATATGCACATCCATGGACATGAACTAAGGGGAGACTGGCAGAGGGAACAGATGGTACTGGATGAAGGGGGCAAAAGGGGAAAATTGAGACAACTGTAATAGCATAATCAATAAAATATATTTAAAAAATAAATAAAAGTATAAAGTAGTCCTGTGACCAAAAGAATACTTATGTGCTGCGTTTATCTATAGTTTAGATAGGTTCCGAAAAGTTAGCAGGGTTGTCTGGGTTATAAACCCCTCCCGACTCCTGTGCTCAGCAGCTAATGTTTCACAGAAAAATTCCAACCAGAATACCATCAAAAAGAAGCCGGATAATTCATTCGTTGATGATCACAAACCACATGAGTTATTTTACCTTCCAAATCTCCATATACCTTCTAATAAATTGAATATGCAAGGTGTAGTTCTATGTGATGTGGGCCCAGCTCTCACTTGGAGCTGCACAGGACCCACACCCAGGGATAGGTTCTCCCATGGGGAATCAGGCCTGCAATTTGCCTAAGCCGCTTTGAGTCTTGCTTTTTGCTAAAAACTCCCTCACCTGGATTTGTGGCAAACATCTACTGCAAAGTAACTTCCTAAAATCCATGCTAAGCCTTCCAAGGACAAGTGTAACTGGTTCAAACACTTTTGCCCTTTTCATTTGCAAATATCCCTCTTCTGTGATGTGATTACTGGCATCCTCTCCTTTGTTTTCTGTGAAAAGGTAAACTACCTAAAGCAAACCTGTGCATAGTAAATTAGGACAATCAGGTAAGGTGCTGAGAAACCCAATAAAGGCCGGTCACGGAAAGGGCCAAGGCTTTTGCTCCCCTTGAGAGAAAAGCCATGCTGTCCCTTTTCCTCCACTGGACTCGGTAGTCTGTGTGAATATGTCATTTCATCCATTATGATGTGGACACTGTGGACCGGTGTCAGCATCACAAGGGAGGACCATGCAAATAAGGTAGTATTTAAATAATTCTCTTGTCTTCAATCTCAATACTCCATGTTCTCTTAAAATGATGACTGATGATAAAACAACTCTCTCTCTCTGCATAAACACACACACACACACACACACACTCTTCTAGCACCATGTATCATCTATATGGATTGTCAATAGTCTTTAAATTTATAATATTCAATGTAAAAAATGAATTGATTCCTCCTCTCAATACATAGGTGAATAGCTACAGTCTTTACCCCTTTCGTAAGTGAATGGACTAATCCACATTCAACTGTATGATTCTTTATCCCAAATATTTTGACAATATTTCATGTATATGTAGTAAATATATTACCATTTAAAAAGCATCTTTACAGTGGAATTGAGAAAGACACACACTAGTTATTATTTTACATAATTAACAACATTCACCTTAACAAATGATGTAGAAAATGTATTATATTATATTTCATCATACTTGTTTTTAGTTGGGACTATGTGGGCTAAAGTAATGTCTATTTCTTTAGTGTAAATTATGCAGTGTAAAATAAGCCTAAGTCATGAGGCTTATTTTAAAACTCCACCCCTCATGTTCTATATTCCCTTTTCTGTTTTCTGTTTCTCCATAGCAGTATCACCATCTAATATAAAGTGTAATTAACTTTGGGGTTTTTATGCCTATGTGTTTCTACCCCTTAGAATGTCATTTTCTCTAGGGGAAGGATATTGGTGTATTTTATCCGATGGTGTTGCTCCCATGTACAAACTAAGCACGTGATAAATACTTGTTGAATGATTGTGGTTATGTAAATTAATTTAACCACTTATCTGATGGCACAATTTAAATAAAGGGTGTCTTCACTGACTTTTCAAAAATAACTTTGTTATTTTAATTACTTGTTTTAACTTCTTAAGATATCACCTTTTAAAAGCTTTTCAGAAGAATCAGGGTACTGGGTAATTCCATTTCAAGGCTCTTTACTTACTCAGCTACTGGGTGAATGTGGATTCCGTAGGTGTTTACAGCATTCAATCCCTTTCAAATTTATATGTCCTTTAAGTCATTGGAGAAATAATTTAACTCTCTGGTGAACTTAATAAATAAGCTGAATGTACTAGAATAAGAAAAAAACTAAGCAATGCTCACTTTTGTTCTTTTCATAGCCATTGTTTGTATAAGTATTTTCTACAACATTAAATTTGCAGTTGTAGCAAAAAAGAAACTTTTCCTTCTTAGAATCTCATATTACTTACTTGTGTTGTACTTGAAGAGCTACTTTAATAAAAGGTCATTTGTAAAGGTCAGTTGTGGGTTGTGCTGGAGCAACACTCTATTGGTATAAACTCTCAGCATTCTAGGCTAATAAAAGCCATATTATGACAAGTAAATAATCCCCAAATCATTCCCAATGGGCTTTAGAATTTATTGCATGCCCTTTTAAATCTAGCTTGCCCTTTTAGTTAGTTATGTCTTGTGTTAATAATAAACTTAATATCTGAATAACATATGGTTAGACGATTCTTGAGAACAGGAAACATCTCATGATTATTTGAAACACCCAAAGCAGTCAGCCCATTGCCTGGCATATGGTATGTTCCAGGCAAATCAGAATGAATACTTCCTTGGATCAGTGACAAAAAGATTCAGACACGGAAGAGAAGCATGAATAATGCAATCAAAATAAAAGGTCATCAATATTTTTTCATTTGAAATTATGAATATTTTGATATTGGGTCCCACAATATAAAGAAGTCAGAAATCATCCACTTTCTTAAGCCATCCCATTAGAGTGAACCATTTTAACCTAAATTGTAATTCAAACCTCAAATATTTTATATTAGTGTATTATTACAATGACCTGTTTAATAACAGTAGGCTTATTTTGGTTTTTTTTTCAGATTTATGACTCTAAACAACTTAGAAAAGGTCCTTAATTCTTTTGTTCTTTTATATTGTCATCTTATTGCAGGAGCATTTTTAACAAAATCAGTATTTCTGTAACTGTACTGGGGAAAGTCAGGAAATCTGACTCAAAGTATTTTAGCATTGAAGATTAGCTATTTTTCTAAACTATGTGTGTATATGTGTGCATGCTGTAGCCAGAGAAACAAAATAAAGGAAGAAATCTGCTAAATAGGTGCACATTTCTTAACAAATAATAATAAAATTTTATAGTGGTGTCTAATATTTATTTCTTGTTATGTAAAAAGTGCTATTCTTTTAAAAAGTGAAACAAATTGTAATTTGGTTCTTTACTAAAATATTTTCTTTTAATCATCCCCAATTGGCCCAAATAATACATTTATAGTATAATGAAATTTTTAAAATCTTGAGGAAATTTTGGTAAGTGTGTATTTCAAGTAAGAGCATTCTCCTTATTATACAATTAGACATTAGGAATACAAACTTGGAATAGTTACAAAGTCATAACTCAGATCTGTAAAAGCATGAAAATAATAATGTAAATAATAATGTGTGGACTGCTGACCTTGAGATCTCACGAACTCCAGTGTCTTCCTGAAGACTCTATGCCTCTGAAAACATCTTTTCAGTCTGTTGATATTTTCTTATTTTTTCCTTAAAAAAAAAAAAGATTTGTTTCAATGTTACATAAGGTTGTATTTTCAAAGAGTAAAGGTGACTACAAAGTATAAATATGAGACAGAAAAAAATCAATAGAAATCTTGGAATATAAATAAGCTGTTAGATATGGAACAGGATAATTGCACATTGTAAAACTTGGTGCAGAAAGAATATCTATCCTAGAAGAATGTTGTACATTACTAATCATAATCACTTTCATTCATTTATTTTCCTGTTATTTAATCAAATATTTCTATGAACAAAGAGTTATAGTCATTCCATCTTATTAATCAACATTATGTTGGATTTTAGTAACTTTCTAATCTCTAGAATATTCATATGTTCAAGATCCACACAAAAAAGCAAGGAAAGTTAACTAAAATGTTATAGCTAAATTGTTGGTGATGATCATAATGAACATTTATTACATTATTTTGATTTACTTAAACAATTTAATACTAAAATTAACTCAAATATTTATATATTCAGGTTTTAAGGTAACAGACTTTAAGAAAATAATTTAAACAAAAATGCTTTAACATAAACATGAATTAAGAAAAAATTTGTTTTTAAAATTTCAGTACCATAATTCAAATGATTAGTGTAATAATTCAAAGAGGCGAGGAAATCCTAGTAGTAATTACATACTTTTATTTTCCCAGACTAAAATGTATATAATCACTTTTTTCTAAAGAATTAATGAGCTTTCCATTCTAATACGTTAGGTTATGTCCATATACAATGTAAAAACTGTCCTAAAAAATGATGTAGAGAACCTTGGAAACTGTGGTTCATTTATTGTTTCTACAATAGCCAGAAATGAACTGTCACTCATTATAGCCAATAACAATAGCTGGTGTAGAAATGCTGTCCATGGGTTATGTAAACGAAGAAATAAATAGTCTGAGCAAGCAACCTGTGCTGATGTCATGCAAGTATAATTAAATATCAAAAATCCTTAAGAAAAAATTATCTCAGGAAGATTGCGTTTCCAGGAGCCTCTTTCTCTTGTTAAACTTTATGTATATTTATGTGGGTATGTATAGATACATGGATTTAGAACAAACTAGAATATCTGGTACAACAGGAGCAGTATTATCAAGTTGTGGTTGGAAGTGTAGGGCTAACAGAGGTTCGTGAGTCCAGTTCCATTCTTTTAAATATCTAAAACCCTTTTGACAACATTATGCTCAAATGATGATATGATAAAGACCACAGAAGCAGTAGCTTGCATCTCCTGTTGCACTCATTTTGAAGAATAGCTCAGCCTGCATCACCTTCTACATTCATTCTGAAGCATAGCTCAGCATATAACTTTTCTGTCTTCTCTGTTAATGATACATATCATGAGCTTGCAAGTCAAGCAATTAAAAATCAAGCATGTTAACAGATCTCTACCCGCTCATAATGTGTCTGTTAAATACAAACTTAAAAACATTATTTACAATGACAACAAGATAATAAAAATAAAGTATATGCTTCATTAAATATATTTATAAATGTCATTTATAACTCAAGTCAAATTTTTTGTTAATGAAAGTTAATTCCATAATATTTAAATGTCATTTTTACCTATTGAGGTATCATTTAAGATTTTATCACCCCAAAATAAATTTTTGCTGCTATAAAAAGTGGGGAAATTGCTATCTTGCTCAGTCTCCCTATTTTACAAATAAAAAACCCAACTACTGTCTATTTGTGAAATGTAGCTAAATCTACAGAAAGAAATTAAGATTTTTGACAACTTATTGTTAAAATTACAAATGTAATTATATTTTACAACCAAATACATAAAAGACTTTATTTAGGCATGTAAGGTAGTCTACTGAGGGAAGCAAAAGTGTTGAGAAATCTAAGGATCTAAATTTATATACCTTTAATTAACCTATAATTTAGACAGAGGCCCAGTGACCTTTGGCGTTGAAAAAAAAAAGGGATTCAAACTGTGACCTGTTCCAAGGTCAAGGACATAAAATATATTTTATGGACTGAACTGACCCTACCTGAGGCCAGTCAAGCCCCTGGTAGGAGGAAGTCCATCACAAAGGAAGAAGAACTGAAGGAACGAGTTATAGCCAACGCAAAGTCCAGGAATTGGGGATATGAAGACTGATGCTAGTTCTGGGCACAGTGTGCAGTAGTTGATGCTCAAAACCATTGCGATCCAGCACTACACAGCACTGGTGGAAACTGCCATGTTCCTGGAAACCCATGTTTTTAAGGTGATCACACCTGAGTTGATATTCCCAGCATAGCCCAAATTATACCACTGCTTGAGTGGGATCCTCGTCCCATGGATGGTCTTAGCAGTGGTAAGTGACAACTGGGACAGATTTGTGGATAAGTATAATCATCCCAGGTACTATGAAAAATACTCAAGGAGGGTGAAGTTTGTAGAATACTAAGAACATATATACTAATGTAAATGTAATGCTATTTCCCCTCACAAATCTTTGTGTGTGTGTGCTTGTCAAAAGAACCCTGGTTTCTGATAGAGTCCTATAAAATAGACATAAACCTGCCTTATTACTTAGAAATATGCACCTAACATTTATAGTTCATATCTGGTCTTTCCTAATATTTGGGGTTCAATGGAGCAATTCCCTGAGATCCAGTGTTTCACTTTTAGAAAATCCTGCACTTCTGCAGGGCTAGAGAGAATGCTGAACATCACCTCTCCTTGTTTCCAGCCTCTTGGCGTCCTGGTTGCTCCCGGACATTACTGCAAATCATCCTATAAATCCCAGCAGCCATTCAGAATGGCAAGGGGCAGGTCACTCTTCCATGTTTGTCAACATTTTCTCTAAAGGGCACCTTTAGTAGGTCAGGGAGATACAAAGCTCTCATTGGCATGTTTTACCAATAGTCATGCTAGACTTCACTGAGGCTACTAAAGGTCACACGTCAGTAGTAGGCTATCTCAGTGAGTGAGCTATCAGATCAGCTTCTGTTATTTTTAACGGATGATTCAATGATTACCTCTAAGGAAATACAACTTATTTAAAATATTCTTATCTTATTCCTGCCTTAAAAAAATCTTTCTGGCAAATGCTGGGTTTTGAGAATAAACTTATTTCAGAATTATAGAATTTGAGACACTCCCCCTCAAACCCCTTCCAAGCTGATCACTTCTGCTTGGCTGGAAGCACGACTCATATCAGTATATGAACATAAATGAAAAAAATCTGAAATTGCCATTCAGTGTTTCTAAGGCAATAAGACTTTTAAGTTCAGTCCAATAGTTTAATTGTATTTGCTACTGCATCTCAAAATACAGTATTACATAATGAATATTCCTACAACCGGCAAAAGCATCACTCACTCTGAAGGACAGTTTCCTAACTAAAGGAAAAGGCCCGGAGCCAATAAATCTGGCAGCAAAGATGAATCTGCCATATAAAGTTTGACCTTTTTTTAAAAAGACAATAAAACCCCACTGACAATCACATCAATTCTATTTAGAATTATTTCATAAATAACAATACCACTCCAAATTTGAACCGTCACACACATGCTGAAGTGCAGTTCTCAAAATACATGCAGCTACTAATTCACTCCTTTAATAAATGAAAAATGAATTTCTATTTTTCTCTAACATGTGTTGAGCTATATAATAAAGCAGTATCACATGACCAAAAGAGTTTCTAAAATGATGACAGGACTTAGTCATTCTATTTCAGTAAAGCAGATGAGTTATTGAAACAAATTCATTCAACCCCTCTTAGGCTATGTATATATCAGGTAGTCACCACTGAGTCTTCCACTCAAATCGGTTGTGTTTGGAAGTGCAAAAAGTTCTCTAAAATTGTTCAGATATATCTCTGTGAAGGTACAGGAAAAAAACTTAACTGCGAATTTGTAAGAATTATAAGAGAATCTAGGTGAAAGTTTAGGCAACAATAAAAAACCCAAAGATATACATAATTCCCCCCCAAAAAATTGTAAATTAGCAAGACTGAACTAAGAAGGTGTGCAAACTTGACCAGAGTATCATTAAAAAGATTGGAAAGGTGTTCTAGGTTCCACCATCACAAGGGCAAGCAGGATCACCAGGGTGCAGGGATGCCTTAAAGAACCTTTACAACACAAGTCTTCAAATTGTTTAGATCACACACTTCACCAAACAAAAACTTCTTGACCTCTGCACATTGTTCACACACCCCACTCACGCTCACGCTCCCCCACTCACCCAGTGTAAGGCCCAGCATTATTCATCATCGCAGTCTCTCCCTTGCATATACACTCACCTAAAAGGCCTTTCTCTCTCTTCTTCGAATTAGTGTGACAAAAATAAAATCATCCAGTTAAGATCAGCTGTTTTCCTTTTATGAGCTCACCCTTAGTATCGGAAGAGATGATTATAACTAGAGAAAATACAGGATATTACATTGCTGGCATAACTAGTGATATATGATAGAGACCTTCCAGTGGGTCTCCTGACCATCTTACCACATTTCCCTTATTAATTAATTCATGCTTCAGCCCTACGGTATCACTAAAAGAGGCACTTTTGCTTCTTTTCAACTCTTCAACATTTCTTCCCATGTAATCTATCTGAGTTTATGATACAACTTCTAAGAAAATTGGAAGAACCATGATTCAATTTCCTCTTCTCACTATTATATCCTGTACACCCTTAATATGTGCATCTATACAGTCGGCCTTCAATCCTGTTATAATGGAGAAACTGTTCTTTCTCTAACCTAAGGTCAATCCCTTTCCTCTCATCAATTGTAGGTCTTTGTTATTTCAATTATCTCCTTTCTCTCCTGCACTGTCATTTTTTTCTTCATATTACTGGACAATTCCCATCTGTCTGCAAATATGTTGTAATGTCTCCCAACTTAAAAAATTGTCCTTTACATCAGTTCCTTATCTCACTTACTTTTCTACTCTAATTAATTTTTTTTTAATTTTTACTTTTGATTCATTGATTTTAGAAAGAGGGGAAGAGAGGAGAAAAAAAGAGAGAAACATTGATGTGAGAGAGAAACATTGATCTGTTGCCTTCGTTACACACCCTGACTGAGGACTGAACCTGCAACCCAGTCATGTGCCCTGACCAGGAATGGAACCGGCAACCTTTCATTTTGTGGGACAACACCCAACCCACTGAGCCACACTGATCAGGGCTCCACTCCATTGTATAGCAACTTCCCCAAAGAGAATATTCTCCATTCCTCAGATAAAATACTATATTGAACTTTCCCAAATTAGGCTTCATTTTCACAACTCCACTGAAATTATGTTATCAAGGTCAGCAGTTAAATTGTATGCTGCCAAATTCAATGGTAAATTTTTAGTCCTTATCTTCCTTATGTCTCAAGAGAGTATGACTCAATCACTTTCATTTCCTTGTAAAAAAATTTTTAACTTGGTTTCTAGGATACTTTACATGAGACAGGCTTCTCTTCTACTTCATTTGCTGCCCTTTCTCAATTTTCTTGCCTTGTTTCTTCTACTCTTACTGAGCTCTGAATACTTTAGTGGACTTCTCTATCTGACTCTTCTTAGCAGAGCATATCTTATGTCTTTAAGTAGCACCATTTATTTATAAGCCACAAATTTAGATCTCTAGTCTTAACTTCTCTGAGCTTTAGAGTCTTATCACCATATGCTTTACAGTACCATTTGAATGACTACTAAGCTTTACAAACTGAACATATCAAAACAAAACAATAAAATAAAAGGATGGAGGGAAGGAGGAAATATCATATTCTAGACTTCCTCTTCTACCTCAGTCTTCTCCATTTTGGTAAATGGCATCACTGTTTACCCAGTGACTCATATTAAAAACCTAGCTCCTTGAGAGATTGCTTATTCTAGGATTGCAGGAGGATAGATACAAGATGAACCTGTAGTATTTTGTAGTGATGGAAAGTAAGGGAAAGGAAAAAAAGATAGATATTGGCATGTCAAAAGGACATAAGAACTGACCTGAAAATACTCTTAATGGTCAAAATTGATATAACTTCAGCAATAAAAATTAATGACAGTATTAAATCATAAACCCAAGAATCAGAATAAATATTCATGAGTCTACACTGATATAAATAAATGACTGAATAAATAAATAAATAGAAGATAAGCAACACAGCTTTCTTGCAAAAGACTTCCAAATAATGTATATATGTAGATACTCTTCCCACCTTAAGAAATGGAGCTTGATCTTCAACCCCCACCTTAAATGTGAGCTGTGTTTAGTAAGTTCCTTCCGAAGAATGAATTGTGGAAAAATAAAAATAGTAATGTCGCAGTGGAGACGCCTGGAAGATATCATCTTAATTAAATGACTAACATCACCATCAGTGATACAGCTTGCTCATACTCATCCCATCTACTCCCTGATATGACTCAATACAGAAGAACCCTTCGCTTCTGTGGAATTCTTCCTTTGGATCCATAACTCAAGTTTAATCAGAAGACAAAATAAATTTGAGGAACATCCTAACTGTGCTTTTCAAAAAAAGTTATGGTCATGAAAAGAAACAACGGAGACTGACACAGATTGAGGGAACTAAGGAGACATGACTATATCTGATGTGAAATCCTTAAGGAGGTCTTAAGGAGGTCTTGACCCCTAAGGAGGTCAAACTGTTTGTATGGGCAAGGGTACCATGGTCAAATAAGATGTTAACTTTGGAGGAAGGGTCTATGGGAATTTACTCTGTGATATTTCTGCAACTTTTCCATTAATCTAAAATTCTTGCAAAATAGAAGTTTAGTCTTAAAAGCATATGAATTATTTATGTTTATGTCTTTCTCTTACACCTTACATCCAAACAGTGAGTCCCTTCTGTCAGCTCTACCTTTAGGATGCATCCTGAATCTCACCACTTCTCAAGTCCCCACGTATCTAACTTCTACTACCTGCCAATCAACTCTAACTTACCGTCGTCTCTTTTCCTATTTTTGGTGTCAAGCTCCTTGCTGACATCTCATATCTGCTCTTCTTTCTAGAGACCGCCTTCCACTCTAGATATTGCATGGCACAGTCCCTCACTTCATCAGGTCTTCATCAAAATGACATCTCCCTCTTCTGAGTAAAAGTGCCATAAAACTGCCCAAGGGAAAAAAAATCTAAAAACCAAAAACCAAAAAACAACATCTCTTTGAAGGGGCCTCTTATGACCATCTTCTTTAAAATAGGAAATCCCAGCTCTGGGTGGGTATCTCAGCTGGTTAGAGCATTGTCACAATATGCCAAGGCTGCAGGTTTGATTCCCATTCAGGACATATGCAAGAAAAACAAATCACTGCATAAATAAGTAGAACAACAAATCAATGTTTCTTTCTCTCTTCATTCCTCTATCACTAAAAAATCCACAACAATAATAAAATAAATAGGCATCCCTACTTCTATATCTTAACACCATTTTATTTTTCTTTGCAGTACATTTATGATCATTTATGACATCATATTATTTACATATTTGCTTTTTTTATTATTTGTTAATCCTCACCCAAGGATATATTTATTCACTTTTTTGGTAGAGCAAGAGAGAACCACAGATACGAAAGAGAAATATAAATTTATTGCCTCTCAGACATACCCCAACTGGAGACTGAACCCACAACCTAGATTTGCCTCCTGAACATTGATTGAACCTACAGTGGGACGACACTCCAACCAACTGAACAACTGAGCTACCCAGCCTAGGTTTATTATTCTTTTTGACTACTGACATAAGCATCATGAAGGCAAAGATTTTTATCTTGTCGAATGAGTATATATAAATGCCTATCGCTTGGAATTTACAGGAAAAAGTGAAATTGTACCCAAAACTGGTAGGAGTATAAATTTTGCTGCTTTTTTGAAAGAGCAATATGCCAATATAAATTCTCCCACCCTATGAAATCTATCCCACATAAAGTAAAGCACCAGTATACAAGGACATTTTCAAAAGAACCTGTATTGCAGCCTTGTTCACAGTATCATAAAACCAAGCTGAAACAAACGAAAATTCATAGGGGAAAGAATGATTAAAATGTAATATATCCATATCTTGGAATATTGTGCAGCCATTGAAAAGAATAAAAGAGCTATAACAAATAATGTGGGTAATTTTCATTAAGTATTGTTCAACTAAAAACATTAAGATTAAAAATGTACATAATCCATTTTGATAAAAAATTTTGTGTGAATATGTTTACATGTTTGTGATTCTATGATATCGAAAGCGTATAAAGGAATCTAAACTAGATCAGTAAGAGTTCTCTATCAGAGCAGGAGATGCAGATGAAGGACGAAGGGCAAAAAGAGGGGAAAGCCAAGCAAAACAAAAAAGAAAAGGAAAAGGAGAGGAAGGGAGAGAAGGAACATTAAACAAATTCTGAGATAGGACATTTATGACTTTACATAAAAATTCATGTGTTTCTACATGAAAGAGAATTATTCAGGGAAATCAATTTTGAAGCCCAGAATGGTTTTTGGACACTGGGTCCAGAATTTTTTTTCAGGCAGAAACTAACTTTTAAATATAAAATTGATCACAGGGCTCCTTAATCTCACAGAAAAAAATAGAGAATTGCTGCTAGAATTGATCAGATTCCCAGGAAATGCACAAATTCTTACAGATGGTCC
The DNA here is from genome assembly GCA_004027735.1 of Carollia perspicillata. NCBI lineage: Eukaryota > Metazoa > Chordata > Mammalia > Chiroptera > Phyllostomidae > Carollia > Carollia perspicillata. Next base: position 43,725 of record PVKM010006258.1, read on the forward strand.
CAGGAAGACAGCTAAATTGCAGACTAGGTTAGTCAGTGTACTTTTATGTTCAGTGGCAGAAAATAGAAATCAAACCTAAAAAAAAGAAAAAGCAGTATTCACTGAGAGGAATAAAAGATCTTTACAACATTTGTTCCCTCAATGTTTTAAAAAAGTTTATTTATTTATTTTTAGGAAGAGAGGAAGGAAGGGAGAAAGAGAGGAAGAGAAACATCAATGTGCAAGAGAAACACTAATTGGTCCCTCTCACAGGCCCCCAACCCACGCACCAACCCACAACCCAGACATGCGCCCTGATGGGGAAATGGACCAGTGACCTTTTGGTTTGCAGGACAATGCCAAACCCACTGAGCTACACCAGTCAGGGCTGATTCCTCAACACTTAATGAAGCAACCTATGGTATGTACCTCAATTGTTATGATGAGGAGCGTTTTTCCTCTTGAAAACCAGTTACTGTCCTGCAAGGTAGAAACGCCCAGATAAAGTCTTATGGTTTCTGGGGGTGTCCTGAAAACTTTCATCTTTACAAAGAAAAAGAGGAACAAATCAGACTTTCTATAATATAAGACTATGTCTTTATCTCCTCTGCTACAATAAGAGGTAAGATGATTCACAAATATTCCCTTGTAAAGTGCCCAGCACCTAGCATTTAATAAGTGTTTCCCCATGCTTTCTCCATATTTCAGAAACACTGCATGTTGTAGAAGATAGAAATGAGGTCCATATACTCATGTAATTAATCTGTCCCCAAACTGGCCTGCTTTTAACACCATGGAGCACATGGTGCCAATGTTAAATATGAAGTGTGGATAAAGGAAAGAGGGATCCATTCTGAATGTTATACGACAGAATTTCATTATAGAAGTCTATCTGGATCCAAGGAGGAACACACCAAGGCACATCATAGTTACATTAGCCAAGATAAAAATGAAGGAGAGAATTCTAGAAGCAGCAAGAGATAAGGGGACGGTTACCTACAAAGGAGTTCCCATCAGACTGTCAGCTGATTTCTCAAAAGAGACCTTACAGGCAAGAAGGGGCTGGAAAGAAGTATTCCAAGTCATGAAACACAAGGACCTACATCCAAGACTGCTCTATCCAGCAAAACTTTCATTCAGAATGG